>SJYX01010196.1:188752-258062 GCA_006410675.1 Oreotragus oreotragus | reverse complement strand
CCACCAAGTAGAACAAGTTCATATGTCTCTTAAACCTTTCAACTTCAAATTCCTACATCTGTAATCCTTGTACCTTAGAGGGTTGGAGTAAGTAATAAAAAGTAGTTTTTATTTTGGTTACTAGGAAATTTTGGACTATTAGAAGGGCCCTTTAGAATCAAAGAATACCAGTGCTTCTCAGAGAATGTTGTCCAGATTCTTCATTGTACAGATAAGCTAAGGCCCAGAAAGGTAAAGTGTTTAGTCAAAGTTCTATGGCTTCTTTTTTTTTTTTCTGCAATTTTAAGTAGCAAGAGTTTTATTAAGCAAAAAGGAAGTACATTCCCTAGAAAGGATGAGAGTGAGCTGTCTGAAAACCAGAGCGTCATGCAGCTTCCTAGAGAAGGCACAGAGACTAGTGCCTAGGACTCCTCATAGAAATGCCCTTCTCAGGCTTCCACTCTGACGTTCACACAAAAACCCTGGCAGAGGGAATTCCTTAGTGGTTCAGTGGTTAGAATCCAGTGCACTTGTCACTGCTGTGGGCCCAGGTTCATTCCCTCGTCAGGGAACTAATCTCCTGCAAGCTGTGTGGCGTGGCTAAAAACAAAAAACAAAATGACATACTGGTAGAAATCAGAATATTTTAAGAAGGAAGACTTATGAAGCAGGTTAGCACAGTGCAAAGAGCCCATGAATTGAAAGAGGAAGAATTGCATTTAAGTTCATTAAGTCCATTTAATCATGAACTCATCATAATTACCGGGCATGCAGTGTTTTTGAACCCACGTCTCAGTTTCTTCATCTACAAAATGGGATAGTTTTATTGTAAGACTGTTGTGAAGATAAAAGTACTTCCTAAATCATAAAATTTACAAACAAGGAGCTCTACATAAGGAGTCTTGGTTGCAGGGGGGTCAGGAAGAGACAGTTTACAAGTTGGGCCTTAGGGCTCTGAAATTGTGTGCAAAGTGTTTTGTTCTTGTGCATTTTTCGGGGAAGAGGATCCACAAGTTGCACTAGATTTTTCTTTCCCAGAAAAGGTTAAGAGAAGCCGCTGATGTTAGTATTCTACACCACTAACGTTGATCTGAGAAACTGTTCTAGCTCTACAAAAAGATGAACAAAACTTAATTCCTGTCCTGGAGGGACTATTTTTGAGAAATTCAGAGTTGCCAGAGAAAATAAAGGTTGACACTTAAATCAAATTTTCAGATAAAAAAAACATTTTTTTTAGTATGTCCCATGTAACATTTATCTGAAATTCAAATTTAACTGGGAATTCTGTATTTTTATTTGCTACTTCTGGCAACCCTAGAAATTTACTCTAGGACTTCCCAGGTGGCGCTAGTGGTAAAGAACCTGCCTGCCAGTGCAGGACATGTAAGAGACACGGGTTCAATCCCTGGGTCAGGAAGATCCCCTGGAGAAAGGCATGGCAACTCACTCCAGTATTCTTGCCTGGAGAATCCCATGGTCTATTGGCAAAGAGTTGGGTAGGGATAATAATGTGTCCAAGAAGCAAAAATGAAAATCAGGGGCCACAATGAAGATTAGACAATTTAGGCATCATTTTGAATTAAAGCACGTCACGTTCTTTTTTAAAAAATAATTGTTATTTATTTTTATTTCTGGCTGCGCTGGGACTTAATTGCTGCACAGGCTTTTCTCTGATTGCAGTGAGCAGGGCTCCTATTGGCAAAGAGTTGGGTAGGGATAATAATGTGTCCAAGAAGCAAAAATGAAAATCAGGGGCCACAACGAAGATTAGACAATTTAGGCATCATTTTGAATTAAAGCACGTCACGTTCTTTTTTAAAAAAATAATTGTTATTTATTTTTATTTCTGGCTGTGCTGGGACTTAATTGCTGCACAGGCTTTTCTCTGATTGCAGTGAGCAGGGTTTACGCTCTAGTTGGCGTGCGTTGGATTCTCATCACGGGTACATCCTCCTGTTGTGGAGCACAGGCTCTAGGGTGCCTGGGCTCCAGCAGTGGCAGTACACAGACTTAGTTGCTACGAAGCCTGTAGCATCTTCCCTGACCAGGGATCGACCTTGTGTCTCCTGCATTGGCAGGCAGATCCCTAGAGCATGTTACTTTCTTGATGGCACAGAAGGGGAAGATTCAATCTTTGTGTATCCTGAAATCCATAAAATTTTAGGAACCCTCTTTAAGAAAAATAATGGAGAGTGACAAATACAAAATTAGGTGTAAAAGTATGTATTTATTCAAATGAGAAAAAAAAAAACTAAAGTAAACTGGTTGGTGGTTTAGTCACCAAGTCATGTCCAACTCTTGCAACCCCACGGTAGGTAGCCCGCCAGACTCCTCGGTCCACGGGATTTTCTCAGCAAGAATACTGGAGTGAGTTGCCATCTTCTTCTCTAGGGGATCTGCCTGACCCAGGGATCTAACCCACACCTCCTGCACTGCAGGCAGCCTCTGGCACTGCAGGCAGTTCTTTACCATCAGAGCCACTAGGGAAGATCCAGCAGTCAACTACTAAATGTTTAGTTGCTAAGTCATGTGTGACTCTTTTGCAGCCCCATGGACGGTGGCACACCAGGCTCCTCTGTCCTTGGAGTTTTCCGGGCAATAATACTGGAGTGGGTTGCCATTTCCTTCTCCAGGGGATTTTCCCAACCCAGGGATTGAACCCATGTCTCCTGCACTGCAGGCGGATTCTTTACCACTGAGCCACCAAAGAAGCTCTTACTAGATGTTTAGAATAATGCCTGGTATATAGTAAGCACTCAATAGCTTTAAAAAATAAAAGAAAGGAAAAGGATTCTGGAAAAATGGCAGACTAGAGAGAAAGCACCAGAAATCTGTCTCCCCACCTAGACAACAATTATAACTAGCAGAACCAGTCTGATGTAATTTTGGAACTTTGGAGTCTATCAAAGGCTCACAATTTCCAGAGGAAAGCTGAATGGTAAATTGTGCTTAATTTCAGTCAATTTCAGCTCTTATGACAGTAGTAGCTAAACATCCCCACACCTCAGCCCCACTGTATGCAGATATGCATGTGTTCCTGAAGCAGCCTGCACACAGCTTGCAGAAGCCAGAGAGGGTAAAAAGAACCCTGACTTCCAAATACCAAGGATCTGTGCTTTACTCACTTGATTGCTGCTTCTAGACAGCATATTAAAAAGCAGAGACATTAGTTTGCCGACAAAGGTCTGTCTAGTCAAAGCTATGGTTTTTCCAGTAGTTATGTATAGATGTGAGAGTTGTACCATAAAGAAGGGTGAGTGCTGAAGAACTGATGCTTTCGAACTGTGGCACTGGAGAAGACTCTTGAGAGTCTCTTGGACAGCAAAGAGATTAGACCAGTCCATCCTAAGAGAAATCAACCCTGAATATTCATTGGAAGGACTGATGTTGAAGCTCCAGTACTTTGCCCACCTGATGCAAACAGCTGATGCTGGGAAAGACTGAGGGCAGGGGAATAAGGGGGCAACAAGATGAGTTGGTTGGATGGCATCATCCATTCGGTGGACATGGGTTAGGGCGGGCTCTGGGAGGTGAGAGTGGACAGGAGGACTGGCGTGCTGCAGTCCATGGGGTTGCGAAGAGTCAGACACAACTGAGCAACTAACAACAGTCACACAGGTGCAGATAAAGAAGCTTTGGCCATTATTGCTGCATACCCTGCATTCCTTGTTGTAAGCCCCACACTGGAAGTGAACTGATTTTCAAGGGATCTAAAGGGGCCAGACTAGGATATTTTAAAGCAACCACATATACAGGAAAAATTAGAAAGTAACCTTGCATGGCCAAGAGAAGGCCCAGGCTCAGAGGAGACCTGAGAAGACCTTAAGTTAATGGCAACCCACTCCAGTACCTTTGCCTGGAAAATCCCATGGACGGAGGAGTTGGTAGGCTACAGTCCATGGGGTCACAAAGAGTAGGACACGACTGAGTGACTTCACTTTCACTTTGGCCCAAAGAGAGTCAACAATAATAAAAAAACTAAAAACCAGAACTTGAAAATTCACAGCACAAGAAAAAGAAATTTTTTGTAATTTTTCTATGGTAATTAAATGGTACCTAGATTTAACATTGGGGTCATCTCTCAGTATATACAAATATCGAATCATTATGCTGTTCACATGGAACAATAGACTGGTTCCAAATAGGAAAAGGAGTACGTCAAGGCTGTATATTGTCTCCCTGCTTATTTAACTTATATGCAGAGTACATCATGAGAAACACTGGGCTGGAAAAAGCACAAGCTGGAATCAAGATAGCAGGCAGAAATATCAATCACCTCAGATATGCAGATGACACCTTCCTTGTGGCAGAAAGTGAAGAGGAACTAAAAAGCCTCTTGATGAAAGTGAAAGAGAAGAGTGAAAAAGTTGGCTTAAAGCTTAATTCAGAAAATGAAGATCATGGCATCTGGTCCCATCACTTCATGGGAAATAGATGGGGAAACAGTGGAAAGAGTGTCAGACTTTATTTTGGGGGGCTCCAAAATCACTGCAGATGGTGATTGCAGCCATGAAATTAAAAGATGCTTACTCCTTGGAAGGAAAGTTATGACCAACCTAGATAGCATATTCAAAAGCAGAGACATTACCTTGCCAACAAAGGTCCATCTAGTCAAGGCTATGGTTTTTCCACTGATCATGTATGGACGTGAAATTTGGACTGTGAAGAAGGCTGAGCACCGAAGAATTGATGCTTTTGAACTGTGGTGTTGGAGAAGACTCTTGAGAGTCCCTTGGACTGCAAGGAGATCCAACCAATCCGTTCTAAAGGAGATCAGCCCTGGGTGTTCTTTGGAAGGAATGATGCTAAAGCTGAAACTCCAGTACTTTGGCCACCTCATGCGAAGAGCTGACTCATTTGAAAAGACTCTGATGCTGGGAGGGATTGGGGGCAGGAGGAGAAGGGGATGACAGAGGATGAGATGGATGGATGGCATCACCTACTCGATGAGCACGAGTCTGAGTGAACTCCAGGAGTTGGTGATGGACAGGGAGGCCTGGCGTGCTGTGATTCATGGGGTTGCAAAGAGTCGGACACGACTGAGCGACTGGACTGAACTGAACTGAAACTAATATAATATTATATGTTAATTATACTTCAATAAAAAATAAAATGATGTACAAATAAAATATAAACATTGGAAAAGATATTAGAAAGCTCAAAAGAAACCATAAAGAAATTCTGGAGCTGAAAGTACAGTAATTGAAATGAAAAGTTTACTACAAAGATTCAAAGGCAAATTTGAGCAGGCAGAAGAAAGAACCAGCAGACTTTAAGAAGGGCAGTGGAAATTACTAAATCTCAGAAACAGAAAGAAAAAAGGTTGAAGTGAACAGAGTCTAAGGGAACTGTGGGATACCATCAAGAGGACTGATATATCACATCATGGGAGTCCAAAAAGGGAAGAGAAAGATTTAAAAGGCAGAGAGACTATTTGAAAAAATAATGGATCTAACCTTCTCAAATTTCATGAGCTACATGAATATAAACATCCAAGAAGCTCAATGAACCCTCAGATGAGCTTAGAGAGACAAACACCAGGATATATTATAATCAAACTGTTCAAAGCCAAAGGGAATTCTTCAGAATTCGATGATTTGATATTTGCATATACTGAGAGATGACCCCAATGTTAAATCTAGGTACCATTTAATTCTTTAGCAGTGAGGAAGCAACTTGTCACATACAAGGAATTCTTGTAAGATAACTAGCAGAGATCAGTAAGATAACTAGCAGATTTCTCATCAGAAATGTTGGAAGCCAGAAAGCAGGGGGGTGATATATTCAAAGTGCTAGGAGAAGAAACTGCCAACCAAACAGCTTATATTTGGCAAAACTGACCTTCAAAAGTGAGGGGGAAATAAAGACATTTCCAAGTAAGTAAAAACTAGGGGGAATTCATGACCATTAGACCTTCCTGCAAGAAATAATAAAAGGAGTCCTGCAGGTTGAAACAAAAAGACACTAGACAGTGACTCAAAGCTGTATGAAGAAATAAAGATCTCAAACTTCCCTGGTGGTTGAGTGGTTAAGAATGCGTCTGCCAATGCAGAGGACATGGGTTGGATCCCTGCTCCGAGAAGATTTCACATGTTGTGGAGCAGCTAACCCCACATGCCACAACTACTGACTCCTGTGTGCCTAGAGTCCTTGATCTGCCCCAAGAGCAGCCACCGCAAGAAGTCCGCACACCACAACTACAACTACGGTGTAGACCCTGCTCACTGCAACCAGAGAAAGCCCAAGCAGCAGTGAAGACCCTGTGCAGCCAAAACTAAGCACATAAATAAAGATCTCGGTAAAGGGAGGAAGCACACGGGCAGTTATGAAAATTGGTATTATTGCGTAACTTCACTTTTTGTTTTCTACACAATTTAAGAGACTGATACATTTAAATCTTAACTTATTTTTTAGACAAACAGTGTATAAAGGTGTGATTTTGTGACATCAAAACTGAATGAGGTAATGATGGAGCTGTTAAAGGAGAAAAAATTTTGTATGTTATTGAAGATAAGCTGGTATAAATTCAAATTAGAGTGTTATAACTATAGTTCGAGGATGTTAAATGTAATCACCATGGTAACCACAAAAAGTTTACAAAAAAGGAAATAGTAAATAAATTTAAATCTTTCATCATAAAAAAGTCAAACTAAACACAAAAGAGGACAGTAAAGAATGGATAAAAACACATGATCCAACCATATGCTGTCTAAAAGACTCACATTAGGTCCAAAGACATAATCAGGTTGAAAGGGAAAAGATGGAAAAGAAAATTCATGCAATAGTAAAATGGCTAAACGTATATGAGACAAAACAGATTTTAAACCAAAAAACTTAAAAGAGATAAAGAAGGACATTATATATTCATATAATAAGAATATATTACAATTATAAAGATTCATGCACCTAATAACAGACCATCAAAATATATGAAGCAAAGACTGACAGAATTGAAAGAGGAAATCAATAGGTCTACAATAATCATTGGAGTTCAGTATCTCACTCTTAATAATGGATAGAACAACTGGATATCCACATGCAAAAGAATAAAGTTGGATCCTTATCTTTCACCATGTCCAAAAACCTAACCTCAAATGAATATGTGACATACATGCAAGAAGTAAAATTGTAAAACAGAAGAAAACATGGGATAAAATCTTCACAACATTTGACTTGACAGCGGTTTCTTAGATATGACACTAAAGGCATGGGCAACAAAGGAAAAACAGACAAATTCAACTTCATAAAAATTAGAAAAGTGTTTTACATTTATCTTTTAATTTAAAAGATACAATTAAGACAGTACAAAATCAACCCAAAAAATGAGAGAAAATATTTGTAAATCATGTCTGATAAAGGATTAATATCCAGAATATATAGAGAATCCCGACAACTCACCACTAACAACAACAAGAAATGGACAAAGGATTTCAGTGGATATTTCTCTAAAGAAGATATACAAATAGCTAATATGGACATTGAAAAAAATATTGAAAATTACTCATCATTAGGGAAATATAGATCAAAACTGCAGAGAGTTACCTCATACCTATTAGAATAGTGCAGTGCAGTGTTACTTGTTCTGTTGTGTCCGGCCCTGTGACCACATGACTGCAGCCCGCCAGGCTCCTCTGTCCATGGGATTCTCCAGGCAAGAATACTGGAGTGGATTGCCATTCCCTTCTCCAGAGGATCTTCTGAACCCAGGGATTGAACCCAGGTCTCCTGCATTGCAGGCAGATTCTTTACCATCTAAGTTACTGGGAAGATCCTACCTATTAGAATGGCTACCAAAAAAAAAAGTGCTGGCAAGGATATGGGGAAATTGGAACATCCATGCATTGTTGATGGGAATATTAAATGGTACAGCTGCTATGGAAAATGGTATGGAAGTTCTTCCAAAAAAAGTAAAATAGAATTACCATGTGACTTAGCAATTCCAGGTCAGAGTATATAACCGAAAGAATTGAAAGCAAGGTCTTGAAGAGGTATCTGTACACCTATGTTCACAGCACCATTATTCACAATAGTCAATACATAAAAGCAACCCAGGTGTCTATCAACAGATGAGTAGATAAGCAAAATGTGCTATATGGTATGTCTTCAGCCTTTAAAAGGAAATTCTGACATATGCTGTAACACAGATGAATCTTGAGGACATTTTGCTAAGTAAAATATGCCAGTCACAAAAAGACAAATACTGTAATATTGTATGCTTCCACTTATGAGAGATACCTAGACAAGTCAAATTCATAGAGGTGGAAAGTAGAGTGGCAGTTACTAGGGGCTCAGGGGAGGAGGTGGAGAAGGAGATGGCACCCCACTCCAGTACTCTTGCCTGGAAAATCCCATGGACAGAGGAGCCTGGTAGGCTACAGTCCAAGGGGTCGCTGAGTCAGACATGACTGAATGACTTCACTTTCACTTTCCACTTTCATGCATTGGAGAAGGAAATGGCAACCCACTCCAGTATTCTTGCCTGGAGAATCCCAGGGACAGAGGAGCCTGGTGGGCTGCCGTCTATGGGGTCGCAGAGTTGGACACAACTGAAGTGACTTAGCAGCAGCAGCAGCAGCAGGGGAAGAGGGCATGGAGAATTACTGTTTAAGTTGTGCTTTTGAGATGAAAGAGTTCTGGAGATGGATGGTGGTGATGGCTGCACAATAATATCACTGCATTTAATGCCTCAGCACTATACACTTAAAAACAGTTATGATAGTAAATTTTTTTATATCTATTTTCCCATGATTAAAAAAATTGGGAAATAAAATAGAAATCAATGTTTCCTTCCATGAAACATAACACAAATAATGTCTGAGTGGTGCTGAAGAAGACTCTTGAGAGTCCCTTGGACTACAAGGGGATCAAACTAGTCCATCCTAAAGGAGATCAGTCCTGTATATTCATTGGAAGGACTGATGCTGAAGCTGAAACTGCAATACCTTGGCCATCTGATGTGAAGAACTGACTCATTGGAAAGGACCCAGATGCTGGGAAAGATCAAAGACAGAAGGAGAAGGGGACGACAGAGGATGACATGGTTGGCTGGCATCACTGACTCGATGGACACGAGTTTGAGCAAATTCTGGGAGTTGGTGATGGACAGGGAAGCCTGGCGTGCTGCAGTCCATGGGGTCTTAAACAGTCAGACATGACTGAGAGACTGAACTGAACTGAATGAAAGTTTCATTTCCCATGGGAATGTTCTCCAGGAATGAAGAGCAGAAAGATGTCACGATAACCTTCATGTCATATTTCTTGAATTAATCAAAGAATTTGGGAAAACATAAAATATCTAAAAGGATGTAGAAACAATATATAAGTTGTACCTTTTCTCAATTTAACTTTTGCTTTCCTTTTTGAGCATTCTAGATTACAACTGCATGACAGAAAATTAAAATTTAGAAATACTGGTTTTCATATTTTGTATAGCCATTTTCCTTTTTTTTCTTAAAATGAAGAGCCATCTGTCCTTTAAAATAAGTTATCCACAATAGGTAACATTCTGATTATTGATCCCACAATTTACTGGCAGTTTATAATGTAGTAACTGTCCACTTTGTCTTTGAATTAGAAATATCATTATAATAAATGCTAGCATTGTTTTTAAAAGCAGCCTATTTAATTTCTTTTTATATATGTTGTATAAATTTGTAAATAAAAATTTTCAGTTTTAAACTCTGCTTTTAAAAATATAGACATATATGGAATAAAAGGAAGTTTAAAAATTTATTCTATATAATATGGCATGAAGCAATACTAGTAGAGAAATTTCTGATACAGTTCTTTCTCAAAACATTTGAAAGTTCACAGAAATTTATTCCTGGAAAACACATGAAAGGGCACTTATCAAGATCTAGCAGTAATTTTCTATAGGTGATACTGAAATTATAGGCAATTTTTATCTTCTTTTTCCCTGTCCATATATATGTTTTTATTTTTCTCAAGTAAACATGCTAAAATGCAGAGATACCTCTTGGGGAAAAGAAAATTATTACATGAGAAATGATCTTTGGGATATTTAACTTGACATTTGGGAGTCTGAATTTTCACTTAGCATATTTTATCACCAGTAACGGATTGGAAGTATAGTTCACCTTGCCATCTGTTAAATGGGAATGAAAGAAATAACTTCTTCACGCAGTTACTGTCAGAGCAGTGGAGAGCTCATCTGAAGCAGCCTGCATAGTGCCTGGCTCACTGTATGTGGTTAACAATGGTTTGGTTTCAGTTCAGTCGCTCAGTCGTGTTGTTGTTTTTTTAGTATATACTAAGATTATAAAAATCAAACCCCTAAGCACCCTTTAGGTCTTTTAAAGCATATTTTCAAGTCAACAGGAGGTAAACGCTTTGATCCTTTAGAAAAGTAATCAGAATTAAGCAGCTTTTCTCTTTTTCATTTTCAAATTTTCAATTAGTGAAAAATTTCAAACATAAAGAAAATAAAAAGAGAAGCCCACCCTCTTTCTCACTCTTCTTAGAAGTGAAATATTACAGCCAAAACTAAAGCCCTAAATTCTCCCTTCATCTTTCCCATTTCTCCAGAGATAATCACAATCCTTAAGTTAATTTACATTCCTCCCATGCATACTTTTGTACTATTTCTACTTGTATTCATATTATCCATGTTTACATCCACACTTATGTCCATAAATAATATATATGATGTTTATGTGTGAGGAAACATGAAGCCTAATAAATTCCTTTCACTTAGAGATGCTTTTCTTCCTCCTTTCCCTGTCTTAAACAAAACTTTTTTAAAATAAAACTTTGTTTTATCAATATGAAATGACTCCAACTGTAAATCTTGCACTCCATATTAATACACGTTTAGCTTTAAACCAAACAAAATTACAGAACTATAAGCTAAACATCCCTGAGGCTACAAGTAGAATAGCTTGCAATCCACATTCTAATTTTGGACTTTTAAAACATGCAACTTACAAAAGTAATTACATCATAATAAATTTGTTTATTTATTAAATTGAGTTTTACTCTAAAATATGTTCTTATGTAAACAGAACAGATATAATTAATCAGGTCAACAAGGAAATGCAGTTACACATAGAAATAAAATCTTTTTCTAAACCTTATTCAATTTCCAAGTGCCAGATCATTGTTAGAAAAGAATTACTACTTCTTCAAATTACTAAAAATGGCTGAGCACCAAAGAATTAATGTTTTTGAACTGTAGTGCTGGAGAAGACTCTTGAGATTCCCTTGGATAGCAAGGAGATCAAGCTAGTCATACCTAAAGGAAACCAATCCTGGATATTCGTTGGAAGGACTGATGCTGAAGCTGACGCTCCAATACTCTGGCCACCTGATGCAAAGGACTGACTCATTGGAAAAGACCTTGATGCTAGGAAAGACTGAGGGCAGGAAGAGAAGCAGGCAACAGAGGATGAGATGGTGAGATGGCATCACTGACTCAATGGACATGAGTTTGAGCAAACTCTGGGAGACAGTGGAGGACAGGGAAGCCTGGCGTGGGGCAGCCCATGGGGTTGCAAAGAGTCCCGCACAGCTGAATGACTGGACAACAATGACAAGTTACTAACGTCAGTCCTGGGGCTTCCCCAGTGGCTCGGCAGTGAAGAGTCTGCCTGCAATGCAGGACACGCAGGTCTGATCCCCAGGTAGGGAGGATCCCTGGGGGAGGGCACAGGAACCCCTTCCAGTATTCTTGCCTGGAGAATCCCAGGGACAGAGGAGCCTGGCAGGCCACAGTCCATAGGGTCGTAAAGACTCAGACATGACTGAAGTGACTGAACACAAAATGTCAGTTTCAAATATTGTTTTTCAACCTGAAAATATAATTTATGGAAAGCTCTTACTGCTAACTATTACACATTATTGTACATGTACAAATAGAGGGTTACTAACAAATTAATGTCAACTTGAATGGTGAACCTGAGGCAGGAGGCAGATGGGCCTCCCCAAGGTAAAGCAACTGGAGATTCATTCTCTATTGACTGAAACTCCAAGACAAGAATAGCAGGGCAATTAAGGAAAGAGGCTGGACCCTGCACAGACCACATATTTCTGGTTCCTAAAGTCAGGAGACCTCCCTGACCATACATGCGCAGAAAAGTTTCCTTGGGGGCCAAATGGGAGTCATGTCAAGGGATGCTCTACCCAGATGCCTTTTCAGTAGGATCCATCTTGGGTAAGAGATGCGTGTGCACACATGGGAGGATCCTGAGATATAACAAATACAGACTGTGAACCAGGAAAATCAGAATGACTGGCCAAAGGAAACTTGGAAGAAATACCTTACAAAAGTAATTCAAACTACCATGAGAACACAACTCAGCAACTCAGGGACTCTCCCTCTGAGGCTGCCTGTGTGTCTATCCACACGTACTGTACTCTTTTTCCTTCTAATAAATATTTCACATGCAAAGCCAAAGGGCCAGGGGCTTTTTCAGATGGTGATTGCAGCCATGAAATTAAAAGACGCTTGCTTCTTGGAAGAAAAGTTATGACCAACCTAGACAGCATGTTAGGAAGCTGAGACATTACTTTGCCAACAAAGGTCTGTCTAGTCAAGGCTGTGGTTTTTCCAGTAGTCTTGTACAGACGTGAGAGCTGGACTATAAAGAAAGCTGAGCACCGAAGAACTGATGCTTTTGAACTGTGGTGTTGGAGAAGACTCTTGAGAGTCCCTTAGATTACAAGGAGATCCAATCAGTCCATCCTAAAGGAAATCAGTCCTGAATATTCATTGGAAGGACTGATGCTGAAGCTGAAACTCCAATACTTTGGCCACCTGATGCGAAGGACTGACTCATTGGAAAAGACCTTGATGCTGGCAAAGATTGAAGGCAGGAGAAGGGGACGACAGAGGATGAGATGGTTGGATGGCATCACTGACTCAATGGACATGAGTTTGAGTAAACTCTGGGATTTGGTGATGGACAGGGAGGCCTGGCATGCTGCAGTTCACAGGGTCTGAAAGAGTCCGACATGACTGAGCAACTGAACTTAACTGAATTGAAGGGCCAGGATCCTTGTCACTGACCACTGGGTCTAGTGGCTAGGATCTGGTGCCTTCACCACCATGACCTGGCCTCAATCTCTGGTTCAGAACCCAAGCCTTGCTCCAAGTCATTGCAGGCTGAGCCCACCTGAAATCAAACCCATGGTATCTCCTACTTGTCACCACTTCTCTTCCTAAATAATCACAAACCATCCACTTTTTTTTTAAAAAAAATTATTTTTTATTGAAGTATAATTGCTTCACAGAATTTTGCTGTTTTCTGTCAAACCTCAGCATGAATCAGCCATAGGTATACATATATCCCCTCTTGAATCTATCTCCCATCTCCCTCCCCATCCCACCCGTCTAGGTTGGTACAGAGCCCCTGACTAACCATCCACTTTAAAAGCCATTCTCGGATATTGTCTGCACTAGCAGCCAAGCTGTTTTCTAGGACTGACAGAATTGAGCACCTGATTCATTTTGAAAAACAGCAAGTCTTGAGTCTTCCAGAACTTCTTATTCACATTTCAATGAAAATGATGCCAACAACAGAGTTATTACATCTGCAAGATCTTTTATTCTTAGCTGTAACCACTCTGGGCCAAAAGTTTTAAACTCAGTGATATCACACTGTATTCTTCAAGCTTCACCAGCACCATTGCTTTTCTCCTCAACATCTTACCACCTTTCCTGGGGATGGCAGCAAAAGAGAATTTGAATAGATCCCCTGTCTTTTGCTTTTCCCTTAACATTATGGCATCCGTATCAGGGAATCTAGTCACCGCCGCTAGTATTAAAAGCAAAGAAGAGAATAAAAGAGTTCAGTTTATCTCTTTCCAGTTCTTCTTTCTGCCACTGAGAAGCAATTAACATTCAGCTTCCTTCTTCTCTCCATACTCACCTCCCCAATCACTGCCTCATAGGGAGATAAGTGTTAGTCACTCAATCATGTCCAAATCTTTGTGACCTCAAGCACCGTAGCCCACCAGCTCCTCTGTCCATGGGATTTTCCAGGCAAGAATACTGGAATGGGTTGCCATTTCCTTCTCCAGGGGATCTTCCCGACCCAGGGATGGAAACTGGGTCTCCCACATTGCAGGTGGATTCTTTACCTCCTGAGAAACAAGGGAAGCCCTTGTGGGAGATAAAGTCCCTTTGGAATTAGTGTAAGGGTTAAAAGGTAGCATGCATAAAACCTTGGAACAGTGTTTAGCACACACATAGTGCTCAACAAATTTTAGGTATTATTAATATTTACACAAAATAATCTAAATTTTTAAATGGCTAAATAAATCTTTCAACAAATGCTGCTGGAACCACTGAATGCTGCTGCTGCTACTAAGTCACTTCAGTCGTGTCCGACTCTGTGTGACTCCAAAGACGGCAGCCCACCAGGCTCCCCCATCCCTGGGATTCTCCAGGCAAGAACACTGAAGTGGGTTGCCATTTCCTTCTCCAATGCATGAAAGAGAAAAGTGAAAGTGAAGTCGCTCAGTCTGTCCGACTGTTAGCAACCCCATGGACTGCAGCCCACCAGGCTCCTCTGTCCATTGGATTTTCCAGGCAAGAGTACTGGGGTGGGGTGCCATTGCCTTCCCCAGAACCACTGAATATCAGCATGCAAAAGAATGAGGTTGGATCCCTTCCCCACACCACACATAAAAATCAACTCAAATAGATTACAGGCCTAGATATAAGTGCGAAAACTATTAAACTCTTAGAAGAAAATACAGAATAAGTCTTTGTGATTTGGAGTTAGACAGAGCCATCTTAGATATGACACCAAAAGCAAAATCGGCCAAAACAAATAGGTAAATTGGATTTCACAAAAATTAAAAACTTCTGTGCTTCAAAGGATACCATCAAGAAAAAGACAACCCACAGAATGGGAGAAAACATTTGTGAATCACATATCTGATAACGGACTAGTATCTGAAATATGTTAAGAAATGCTTACAACTCAATGATTAAAAAAACTAATAGGGATGGGGGAGGGAAAATTGGATGAAGGCAGTTGAATGGTATAAACTGTTAGTTATAAGATAAATAAGCACTAGGGATAGAATGTACAAAATGATTAATATATTAGGTTGGTACAGAAGTAATTGTACAGAAGTAATTGTGGTTTCAGACTATGAATTTTAAATCATTATAACTAGGCTCAAACACATCTTTATTAATCAAAATAGGAGCCATTACAATCANTTATAAGATAAATAAGCACTAGGGATAGAATGTACAAAATGATTAATATATTAGGTTGGTACAGAAGTAATTGTACAGAAGTAATTGTGGTTTCAGACTATGAATTTTAAATCATTATAACTAGGCTCAAACACATCTTTATTAATCAAAATAGGAGCCATTACAATCAACACATTTTGGCCAACAGGAAACAAGTTTGTTTATTCCTGTAGCATAAAAATCTGTGCTTTGGGATTCGACGAACTCTTGGAAAGCATTTTCTGCCTCCTGCTGGTAGTGGAAACATTTTCACTGCAAAGTTGTCGAGATGTTTGAAGACTAGAGATCAGGTGAATATGGAGGATGAGGCAAAACCACATAGCCCAATTTGTTCAACTCTTGAAGCACTGGTTGTGGGACGTGCAGTCAGGCATTGTTGTGCAGAATAATTGGGCCCTTTCTGTTGACCAATGCCAGCTGCAGGCATTGCAGTTTTCAGTGCATCTCATCAATTTGCTGAGCATAGTTCTCAGATGTAATAATCTCACTGGGATTTGGAAAGCTGTACTGGATCAAATTGGCAGCAGACCACCAAACAGCTATGATGACATTTTTTTGGTGCAAGCTTGCTTGGGGAAGTACTTTGGAGCTTCTTCTCGGTCCAGTCACTGAGCTAGTCATCATCAGCTGTCGTAGAAACCATCACACATCACACTTTTTGTTGCACATCACAATCCTGATTGAGAAATGGTTCATTGTTGTTACATAAAATAAGAGAAGATGACACTTCAAAACGATGATTTCTTTGCTTTGTGGTCAGTTCATAAGGCACCAATTTATCAAGCTTTTTCACTTTTCCAATTTGCTTCAAATGCCAGGTGACCACAGAATGGCTGACGTTGAGTTCTTCAGCAAGTTCTCGTGTAGTTGTAAGAGGATCAGCTTCTGGTGATGGCTCACAACTGGTGGTTGTCAACTTCCGATGGCGGGTCACTGTGTTCCTCCCCTTCCGGGCTCTCCTTTGCAAAACTTCTTGAACCACCACTCCACTGTGCAAGTGTTAGCAGTTCCTGGGCCAAATACATTGTTAATGTTGTGAGTTGTCTCCACTGCTTTACAACTCATTTTGAACTTGAATAAGAAAATTGCTCAAATTTGCTTTTTGTCTAACATTTCCTTAGTCTAAAATAAATGTAAAATAAACACCAAGTAATGTCACTACCAAAAAAAAAAAACCCAAAAAGAGAGAAATGTACATTAAAATGATGTATAACACAACCACATTTATTTAAGAATATGTTCCAGTAACAAAAGGCAAAGTTCAACAATGCAGAACTACAATTACTTTTGCATCAACCTAATAATTAACACTGCCATATGCTATATATGAAAGTTGTTAAGAGAGTTTTAACAGAAGGGGGAAAAAAAGAACAATAACCCAACTAAAAATAAAGATCTAAATAGATGTTTCTCCAAAAATATACAAACGGTTAAGAGCAAAAGAAAAGATGCTCATCATTAGGGAATGTTCAACATTATGTAGGCATTCTCAGGAAACAGGGATTCTCAAAAATCGGTCATTTAGAAAATCCAAATTAAATTGCAGTGAGATACCACTAACATCAATCGTGATGTGAGTCAAAAAACAGGTAATATTGATGAGGATGTTCAGTTCAGTTCAGTTCAGTTGCTCAGTCGTGTCCGACTCTTTGTGACCCCATGAATGCCAGCACATCAGGCCTCCCTGTCCATCACCATCTCCCGGAGTTCACTCAGACTCATGTCCATCAAGTCAGTGATGCCATCCAGCCATTTCATCCTCTGTTGTCCCTTTCTCCTGCTGCCCCCAATCCCTCCCAGCATCAGAGTCTTTTCCAATGAGTCAACTCTTTACATGAGGTGGCCAAAGTACTGGAGTTTCAGCTTTAGCATTATTCCTTCCAAAGAAATCCCAGGTCTGATCTCCTTCAGAATGGACTGGTTGGATCTCCTTGTAGTCCAAGGGACTCTCAAGAGTCTTCTCCAACACCACACTTCAAAAGCATCAATTCTTCGGTGCTCAGCTTTCTTCACAGTCCAACTCTCACATCCATACATGACCACTGGAAAAACCATAGCCTTGACTAGACAGACCTTTGTTGGCAGAGTAATGTCTATGCTTTTGAATATGCTATCTAGGTTGGTCATAACTTTTCTTCCAAGGAGTAAGCGTCTTTTAATTTCATGGCTGCAGTCACCATCTGCGGTGATTTTGGAGCCCCCAAAAATAAAGTCTGACACAGTTTCCATTGTTTCCCCATCTATTTCCCATGAAGTGATGGGACCAGATGCCATGATCTTCGTTTTCTGAATGTTGAGCTTTAAGCCAACTTTTTCGCTCTCCTCTTTCACTTTCATCAAGAGGCTTTTTAGCTCCTCTTCACTTTCTGCCATATGGGTGGTGTCATCTGCATATCTGAGGTGATTGATATTTCTGCCTGCTATCTTGATTCCAGCTTGTGCTTCTTCCAGCCCAGCGTTTCTCATAATGTACTCTGCATATAAGTTAAATAAGCAGGGTGACAATATACAGCCTTGACATACTCCTTTTCCTATTTGGAACCAGTCTGTTGTTCCATGTCCAGTTCTAACTGTTGCTTCCTGACCTGCATATAGGTTTCTCAAAAGGCAGGTCAGGTGGTCTGGTGACCAACCTAGACAGCATATTAAAAAGCAGAGATATTACTTTGCCACAAAGGTCCGTCTAGACAAGGCTATGGTTTTTCCAGTAGTCATGTATGGATGTGAGAGTTGGACTGTGAAGAAAGCTGAGCACCGAAGAATCGATGCTTTTGAACTGTGGTGTTGGAGAAGACTCTTGAGAGTCCCTTGGACTGCAAGAAGGTCCAACCAGTCCATCCTAAAGGAGATCAGTCCTGGGTGTTCATTGGAAGGTCTGATGCTAAAGCTGAAACTCCAATACTTTGGCCTCCTCATGCGAAGAGTTGACTCATTGGAAAAGACCCTGATGCTGGGAGGGATTGGGGGCAGAAGGAGAAGGGGACGACAGAGGATGAGATGGCTGGATGGCATCACCAACTCGATGGACATGAGTTTGAGTGAACTCTTGGAGTTGGTGATAGACAGGGAGGCCTGACGTTCTGCAATTCATGGGGTCACAAAGGGTCGGACATGACTGAATGACTGGACTGAACTGAACTGAATGAAATGATACTTCTATAGAGTTGGGGTTAACTGGAAGGTAGGACAGGAAAGGCTCCAGTCTCTGAAGGCTCTGAGAAACCATAAATGAGAAGAAGTACTAATTAGAAAACTTGGGCACAGGAAAACCATTCAGAGTCTTGGGCATCCACTCTGAGGATCTACTTTGCTTATTTCTTTTATGGTCTTTCTTGATCTGGATCTATTTTCGGTTACCTGGTAAGTTATTTTTCTCCAGGTATTACCTCATTTAATTCTTTGAACAATATGCTGAGAATGATTTTGATTTTACTATTATCACCCTTTTATAGAGGAACTGAGAGTCCCTTGAACAGCAAAGAGATCACACCAGGCAATTTTAAGAAAATCAACCCTGAATATTCATTGGAAGGACTGATGCTGAAGCTCCAATACTCTTGCCCACCTGATGCAAAGAGGTGACTCACTGGAAGAGAACGTGATGCTGGAAAAGACTGAGGGCAGGAGGAGAAGGAAGTGACAGAGGATAAGATGGTTGGATGGCATCACTGACTCAATGTTCATAAGTTTGAGCAAACTCGGAGATAGTGAAGGACAGGGAAACCTGGTGTGTGGAAGTCCATAGGGTCACAAAGAGTTGGGCACCACTTAGCAACTGAACAGTAACAACAGAGGAACTGATCCTGATTTTGTCTTTGTCTATCCATTCCAACTCTCCATCCCTTTCTGGCTACCAGGTCTCTGTTCTTAGAATCCTTCTTACAAGGAGACCCACTGTCCAACTCTTTGCAATTTCTTTACTCTTGGTTCCACCCCTGTACATCCAACTATCTAGTCCCGATTGACTTACCTAGGTTTTCTCAGAAGCAGGCTGTGTTCTACCCAGCACCTGCTGGCCATTTCTGATCTGCCAGAACTTGGGGATCATTATCCACTCTTGACCATATTCCAGAACAAGGGATCTTCCCATCTAGCCAATATTCCAGCCCGTCTTCTCTTCCATGCTGCCCTAGTCAGCTGGTCCTAGCACAGGGACCCTGTCAGGCGCAAAGCTATTAGTGTAAAAAAACAGGTGGGAGTCTTTTCTAGAAGGCTTCAAAGCTATATCATATTTTGAACACTCTCAGTTGGGGTACCCATCAAGGCTCATTCTTTTCTGGAAACCTATATTGTTGTGATTTCTACTCTACATCTTGTATACATTGGATCTTTCTTTCATTTAACTTCTTAAATGATTGCCCAAGGTCTCTTCTCTGATAGAGAAACAAAACAATCTTTATAGATTCATTTAAACCATTTGTTTATAACATTTTAAAGACAGTCTTTGAGAGATATCATAACCTAGGGATTGCCCCTAAGGCTCTCAATACACGTTTAATAAAATAGTGATTCTTCTTAGAGAACAGGGCTTGGAAAGAATAAAGCCTAAAGAAACAGTGGTAGGGAAATTATAAGGTATGCATTTGTCTGTTTTCCAAGACTCTTAAACAAATTTTTGTACACACCAATGCTGACAGCTGCATTAAAAGCAGATGAGAAAGTTATTTTGGATGATTTTTAGCACCTACAAAATACTCAAGTAAATTGTGACTACTACTTTCAGTCAAACAGATGATCAAAGACATTCTCTCCTTTTGATCCTTGTTGTTCAGGTTCTCTTGCCTTCCCCATCAGTAGGATTCACTCAGTGTATAGATAAAATCTGCAGAAATCTCAGCAATCAACAGGCAACTCTATAGCCTTTTTTTCTCATAGCCTTTTAACTACAGTGCTTTACCTTATTTTAGCACCTTATATTTCCCTACCACTTTACACCATGACACTCCTACATTGGAATCATTATGTCAAATGAAATGCGAAGGGAAGCACTTGTCAACCTTAGAAAGATCTGAGCATTTACACACCTGGATCTTTACAGTGGTCAGTTCAAAGGCAAAGCCATCCATCTAGTCACAGAGGGAGGAGAGCTACACTGAAATTATGACTATTCAGTGTCTTTATTACTTTGAAGACCAAAGTGTGTTTGATCCTTGTTCTGATACCTGCTTCCTGGTAACACTGTGTGGAGAAGATGATGCATCTCAGCGACCATGTTAGCATTTAATTCTTGCTTATACCACTTTCCCAAACCATCATGAGGAGCATAAAGAAAGAAAATAGTGTACTTAATAAACACAAGTGATGGAAATAAATACTTTAAACATAGAAGTTTTAATTTATTTGGCCAACATAAAAGAAATATGTCCTTGTTAAAGAAGATTTTGAGAGTGTCAGAAAGGAGAAAGAAATTCAAAAATCGTGTTTATATACCCACTACCCAAAAGACAACCATTAACAATACTTCACTGCATTGCCTTTTGGGCTTTTATTCATGCACAGTTTTAAAAAGACATTGCTATGATCATTATATCTATATCTATATATCATGTGTGTGTCCTATTTTCACTTCCAATTATAACACAAGCAAAAATGCGTACTTTCAAAGTTGTTAGTACAGAATTTAGTAAAAATATGTGTTTCAGTTGAATTGAAAGTCGAGGTTATAATATCACTTTGAACATCATTATACATACTTCTTCATCATTCTACCACATCCTATTGTTGCATTATTTAAGTTAAACATTATATCTTTTCTAGACTTTGGAGAGTGTTATCATTTTGGGCAGTGAGTATGATTGTTAGCAGATATTATATTTTATGACAAATTAAAAATGCTGCTTTAAAACTGTTAGATTGCACTAGGTCTGACATTTATAATGTGGAATATTTTATTCAACTTATAACATATTACCAAAGATGTAGCATTACCTTTGAAATGAAACAATTCTATTTTTTATAATAACAATAGACTTCTGTGAATCAATGATTTAAAAACCCCAAATTACAAATATTTATTAAATCCTTCAATGTTACATTAGTTTTCCTCCCACACACCCATGCTGCATTCCTGATATAAGACACATAAGGAAGAGTAATCAAGAAGTAAATTTTTTTCTTTAAAAACTGTCAAAAGCTTGCTACACCAGCATCCAGCAACAGGAGGAGAAATGTCTCCAGTCTACTATACTCCCCCCCAAGCCAGGTTTTAATTTGTTGAGAAGGGGGAGAAAAGCCTATAAAAGTCTTGGCAAAATACAGAGCTGCTAATTTAATCAATTTTAGTAGTTAAGGCAGTGATTCCAAGTGCTAACACAATCTGTTGAAAAGAACTAATTTCCAAGGTAGAGGAGATTCATTTATTTCTACTTTTTCTTGCCAGTTTTCCTATCTGAGGGTATGTGGGCAGCCATCATGCATCCACTGAGGGACCTCCTCCCCACCCAAGGTTTAGTAGGATTAGGCTCTAACTCAAACCCTGAAGTATCAGAGAAATACATCTTCTTTTCCAGGGAGAGGGCTTTCCAGATGCCAATTAAGTAGACCTCGACTTATGTAGTAATAGATACCTGCCTGAGAGTGCAATAAGAGATAAAATCAGCTGAACTAAAAAAAAATAACTAGGTGCTTCTTACTCTTTGCCAGAGAGAGAGAGAGAGAGACAAGGGGTGGGAGACGCTCTACTTCTTACCTGGCACTGAAATCTTCCAGCTCTCATTGCCTCTTGTCATTAAATCTCTCTTATAGCAGTCAGTATAGTGGCACCATATTTTGATATATTTACAGATATGTTTCTAATTCCTGCTAGTTCATTTATATCTTCAATGAAAGCTATACTGTGAAGCACCAGTTACCTTGGGGAAGGGCTGTTACAGCAGAAAACATTTTCAAATATGACAAACCCCAAAGCTGAAAATCTCACGAGCATGGATAGTTTGGACGATCTGAGATCCCATACCGCGGAGGCAAAATAAGCAGTAGTGGTGTTAGTCACTCAGTCAAGTCAAACTCTTTGTGCCCCCAAGGACTGTAGCCCGCCAGGCTCCTCTGTCCATGGAATTCTCCAGGCAAGAATACTGGAATGGGTTGTCGTTTCCTTTTCCAGAGGATCAAATCATGGGTCTCCTGCACTGCAGGCAGATTCTTTACCATCTGAGCCACCAGGGAAGCCCGAGACTAAATAAAGTTTACTTGAACTAGAAGATGAAAAAAGAAATCAGAAGGAAAGCAGGTTTAGACACTGGTGAGTTCCTGAGAGAGTTCAAGGTCCTTCTCCAATTTATCCAATGTGCTGTGAGGAAACAAGGGTGGAGGAAACCCGTGGTGCATCCCCAGATAGAGCCCAAGAAGGCTTCAAGATACCAGAGTCTTCCTTACCCAGCATGGCGAGGGCGCACAGGAAATGCCTGTGTCTTGGCAGGTGGGGAAGGGGCAGCCTCGAAGGCTCCCTTGGGCCTCAGTGTGGTGGAGAGAAGCAAAACGCTTTCCATACCTGAGAATAACACAGACCTGGGGCAGGAGCTTAGACACCCCACTTGGTTTTCTGCGGTCTAAGAATGGTGAGGGAACATGGAAGTAGGGAAAGAGAGCACATCCAGAGAGGCTTTGCAGCCAGGAAGAGAGACAATGGAACAACCACTTGGGCCAAAGTCAGAGGAGGCAGACAGGAGGTGGTACACTCCAACAGACGTGAGCACACCCTGATGAACAAGGACAGGGCACTACCCATTTCCACCCTGACACTGAGGCACTATGGAAGGCAGGAGGTCGCTTGGCAGGATGATACTAAAAAGAGAGAGAGAAATTAAGTTGTAGAATAAGAAAGATGCATTTCTTGAAAAACTAATTCACAGTAGGAGATTCATGCTGGTTATATGCATTCTACAGAATTTCCAATAAATGTACACCAGGAACCACTTTTTTTTAAAACAATGTCATATATATTGGACTTTGAACAAGAACTGGACATCATGGAGGAATATGAAGAAAAGAATACCATTGTTGTGTTCTGATCAATATTATGCTCATATTGGAATCACAGCTTTATCATATCTCCTTGGGGGTGGGGTAACTATTTTCCTTCATTTGTTCAAGAATGGATTGATTGAGTTATCAAGATTCTAGAAATAACTGAAGGATTATGCTATACAGTCCAGTTTATACTAACTGCTCAGGTGGTGGACTGACAAGAGTATTGTAATACTTTTTTCTCAGTTCTTGTGATGTCACTACCAGCATCTACTTCTCATCAATTTCTATATCTCTGCCATGCCATGATGACCTGGGATAAAGTCAGTGGCTAGGGATAAGGGTTGTTAGAAATCATAGATTAGACAAACTGAAAGAGACAGCAGGAGAGCATTTACTTCAGTTCTTGCTTCCAAGCAGGTCTGCAGCTAAATCATTCAAGAGGAATGATTGTCTATTCTATTTTTAAAGATCCCAAAGGAAGGTAATCTATAATAACATGTTTCAATATATAATCTATATTTTGAGAAGGTCCTGGGTTGGGAAGATTCTCTGGAGGAGGAAATGGCAACCCACTCCAGTATTCTTGGCCTGGAGAATACCATGGACAAAGGAGCCTGGCAAAGCTATAGTTCATGAAGTTGCAAAGAGTCAGACACAACTGAAGCGATGTAACATAATATTCCTTTTAGCAAACCTAGGCATCCAGTCCCATCACTTCATGGGAAATAGATGGAGAAACAGTGGAAACAGTGTCAGACTTTATTTTCTTGGGCTCCAAAATCACTGCAGATGGTGACTGCAGCCATGAAATTAATAGAGGCTTACTCCTTGGAAGAAAAGTTATGACCAACCTAGATAGCATATTCAAAAGCAGAGACATTATTTTGCCGACTAAGGTCCGTCTAGTCAAGGCTATGGTTTTTCCTGTGGTCACGTATGGATGTGAAAGTTGGACTGTGAAGAAGGCTGAGCACTGAAGAATTGATGCTTTTGAACTGTGGTGTTGGAGAAGACTCTTGAGAGTCTCTTGTTCATTCTGAAGGAGATCAACCCTGGGATTTCTTTGGAAGGAATGACGCTAAAGCTGAAACTCCAGTACTTTGGCCACCTCATGTGAAGAGTTGACTCATTTGAAAAGACTCTGATGCTGGGAGGGATTGGGGGCAGGAGGAGAAGGGGACAACAGAGGATGAGGTGGCTGGATGGCATCACTGACTCAATGGACGTGAGTCTGTTTGGAAGAAAAGTTATGACCAACCTAGATAGCATATTCAAAAGCAGAGACATTACTTTGCCGACTAAGGTCCGTCTAGTCAAGGCTATGGTTTTTCCTGTGGTCACGTATGGATGTGAAAGTTGGACTGTGAAGAAGGCTGAGCACTGAAGAATTGATGCTTTTGAACTGTGGTGTTGGAGAAGACTCTTGAGAGTCTCTTGTTCATTCTGAAGGAGATCAACCCTGGGATTTCTTTGGAAGGAATGACGCTAAAGCTGAAACTCCAGTACTTTGGCCACCTCATGTGAAGAGTTGACTCATTTGAAAAGACTCTGATGCTGGGAGGGATTGGGGGCAGGAGGAGAAGGGGACAACAGAGGATGAGGTGGCTGGATGGCATCACTGACTCAATGGACGTGAGTCTGAGTGAACTCCAGGAGTTGGTGATGGACAGGGAGGCCTGGCGTGCTGCGATTCATGGGGTCGCAAAGAGTCGGACACGACTGAGTGACTGAACTGAACTGAGACTTAAACCCATCTTTTTTTTGTTCTCTTCTTAGTGAATTGTAATAAAAATATATTATATAGTTTTGTTCTGAAATGATGTTTTGGGCTTAAATATTGGATTTTCGCTTAAAGACAGCATTTATTCTCCTAGACATGTTGACCCTTTTAGAAAAAAAAGTTTCTGGACTAAATTAAGACTTTTGAAATTGTTCTCTCAGAGGCAGATTACTGGTTGCTAAAGTGGTGATTCTATGCTGAATGATAAACTAATAGCTGGGGTAGCTGACTCTTCCCTGAAGTGCTCTCTTTTGCTCAGAGGCTGCTTGTGGGGAGACACTCTCATAGGACCATAAAGAAGAAGGAGGGAAGGAACAAGAAGTGGAACCTGAGGCAGAACAGCTCATTACTTAGCCCAGTTCCAAAGAGGGTCACTTGAAGGGTAGTGACTGTGACAAGACAAGCCAGAACAGATGTTTTTGTGGTAAAATAGTCTCCAGTCCTGAAGTTTCTACACAGACCTTGAAAAGGACATTACTCTGAGACAAGTATTTAAGATGAGTTAGAAAATAGAACTCTATTCAAGCCTACTAAGAAAATCAGCAAAAGATTATTAAGTGATAAAGTAAATAAAGGTTAAAGACTAGTAGGAAATGTAGTACAATGTACTCAGGTATTTCTGGGTTTGTTTAACCCAATATTTCTAATTATATGAGTGATATTGAAATAGATTCTCTTTGTATAAAAGCAAACATTAATATTATGGCTGGAACATGGAAGAAGATATGGAAGCAACCTAACTGTCCATTGACAGAAGAATGGATAAAGATGTAGTACATATATACAATGGAATATTATCCGCCATAAAAAAAAGAAGGAAATAGTGCCATTTGCGACAACATGGACGGCCCTAGAGATTGTCATACTGAATGAAGTCAGACAAAGAAGGAGAAATATCATGCAACATTCATTATATGCAGAATCTAAAAAGAAATGATACAAATAAACTTGTTTACAAGACAGAAACCGATTCACAGACTTGGAGAACAAACTTATGGTTGCTGGGGGAAAGGATGGGAGGAAGGGCTAGGCGGTTTGGGATGGACGTTGCTATACATTGTTATATTTAGAGTACACATTGCTATATTTAAAATGGATAATCAACAAGGACCTACTGTATAGCACGTGGAGCTCTGCTCAGTGTTATGTGGCAGCCTGGATAGGGGAGAATGTAGACACATATATGTATGGCTGAGTCCCTTTGCTGTCCATCTGACACTATCACAACATTGTTAATTGGCTATACTCTAATACAAAATAAAAAAGATTTTTTTTAAACAATAGAATTATGGCTAAAGTCTCCTTTAGCCACTCCTTCCCCAGTTCTATTAGCTTTCCTAGGGAGCGGTTATTTCTTTGTGTTTCGGATATGACCGTTTTTCTGACCAGCACAACCCCTTCATCCTGGGCCAGAGGCAGATGACAAAACAAATGGTGGGGACAGTCAGTATTCCCTCTTCTTAGACATTCGAAGGTGCAAAAGAGTGTCACTGGCAGCTTCTAGTTCAACCAAATCATGATGCAATTAAAAAAAGAATCTATTTGTTTTGACACATAGGCTTTCATTTTAAAATTTACACTATCATTGACAATTTGTTTTTTTTTAAATCTGTACAGAAATTTTAAAATTTCTTTGAGCCTTTTCAAAAACAATAGAGAGAAAACACATCAAGCCCAACTAATCTACCACCATTAACTTGGAAGGTTTTTATTCCACTTCCTGTGTGACCAGTCATCTCCTCTCATTTCTGGAATACTGTAATAATTTCAAAGCAGTCTCCATATATCCCTATTCCCTCCTCACCTCATATTTCCTCTCTCACCTCTTTCCTTACAATTCATCAAAACATTGTTATAAAATTTCATTGTCATTTCGTGAATTTTCACAGGCTTCCCACTGCCTGCAGAATAAAGTCCCAGTTCCCTTCAGGTTGGCATTCCACAATCAGTTCTCAATATGGGACCTTAGTTATCCACACTTAACACCACTCACTACTCAAACTCTATTACAATCACTGTCCCTGAATATTCACTGGAATATGGAGAAGGAAATGGCAACTCACTCCAGTATTCTTGCCTGGGAAATGCAGTGGACAGAGGAGCTTGGTGGGCTACAGTCCATGGGACTGCAAAAGACACGACTTAGTGACTGAACAAGCTACCCAGAGAAGTTCTAAGGGATCCAGCTGTCTCATGTACATTAGGGTGATGAAGAGGGAAGAGACAGCTTCCCTGGTGGTTCAGTGGTAAAGAATCTGCCTGCAGTGTAGAGGATTTGGGTTTGATCCCTCAGTCAGGAAGATCTCCTGGAGGAGGGCATGACAACCCACTCCAGTATTCTTGCCTGGAGAATCTCATGGACAGTGGAGCCTGGTGGGCTATAGTCCATAGAGTAGATGTGACAAAGAGTCAGACATGACTGAAGTGACTTAGTAGGTACACATGACTAGCTCAACATTATCACTCAGCTCTTACGCTATCTGAATTCATTCCCCTTCATTTACCTGAATTCAATCTGTACTGGAGTTACAGTTTCTTTCCTTTTCTTTTTTTTGCTGCACTGCACAGCTTGTTGGACCTTAATTCCCTGAACAGGGATTCAACCCAGACCTACTGCATTGGAAGTGTAGAGTCTTAACCACTGGGCCACCAGGAAAGTCCCTTGGAGTTACAATTTGATAATACATTTCAATAACCATGATATGTTCAAGTCTTTGGATTTGGTAATCCCACTTCTAAGAAATTATTTTAATAAACAGAAATAGAAGAAGGGTTAAATTAATTATGATACACATACTTAATAAACTATACATAAATTAAAATCATAATTAGAAGCAGTATACAGCTTATGAAAATGCTGATGATAAACAGAAAAAGTAAAGTATAAAATTGTGATTAAATCTGGAAACATGGAAAGGGAACCAGAGAAAGAGAATTTGTGAGGTGGTGGGATGGCCCAAGGGTAGATAATTCTTTTTCTTTTATTTGAATTCCCTCATGGCAATTTTAATGCTGTTCTTATATCTAATTGTCTTAAAGAATGATCTAGAGTCCAGATTCAAGATCAGACCCATGAGTTGAATCTTTCCCTTCTTAATAGTTAGGAAGATCTCCTGGAGGAGGGCATGACAACCCACTCCAGTATTCTTGCCTGGAGAATCTCATGGACAGTGGAGCCTGGTGGGCTATAGTCCATAGAGTAGATGTGACAAAGAGTCAGACATGACTGAAGTGACTTAGTAGGTACACATGACTAGCTCAACATTATCACTCAGCTCTTACACTATCTGAATTCATTCCCCTTCATTTACCTGAATTCAATCTGTACTGGAGTTACAGTTTCTTTCCTTTTCTTTTTTTTGCTGCACTGCACAGCTTGTTGGACCTTAATTCCCTGAACAGGGATTCAACCCAGACCTACTGCATTGGAAGTGTAGAGTCTTAACCACTGGGCCACCAGGAAAGTCCCTTGGAGTTACAATTTGATAATACATTTCAATAACCATGATATGTTCAAGTCTTTGGATTTGGTAATCCCACTTCTAAGAAATTATTTTAATAAACAGAAATAGAAGAAGGGTTAAATTAATTATGATACACATACTTAATAAACTATACATAAATTAAAATCATAATTAGAAGCAGTATACAGCTTATGAAAATGCTGATGATAAACAGAAAAAGTAAAGTATAAAATTGTGATTAAATCTGGAAACATGGAAAGGGAACCAGAGAAAGAGAATTTGTGAGGTGGTGGGATGGCCCAAGGGTAGATAATTCTTTTTCTTTTATTTGAATTCCCTCATGGCAATTTTAATGCTGTTCTTATATCTAATTGTCTTAAAGAATGATCTAGAGTCCAGATTCAAGATCAGACCCATGAGTTGAATCTTTCCCTTCTTAATAGTCTCTAAAATGATAGTAAGAAATTAAAAAAAAAAAAAAAAGGTAGTAAAGGACTTCCCTGGCAATCTAGTGGTTAAGACTCTGTGCTTCCAATGCAGGAGTGTGGGTTTGAACCTTGGTCCCATGCCACACCATGTGAACAAAGGAGAAAAAGGTATTAAAAATACAACAATAAAGCCAATGAAGGCTAGAGCAGCTCTGTAATTTGGGATTAAGTTCATTTTGAGTAACAAAAAAATCTAAAATAATAGTGTCTTAAATAAGATAGTTTATTTCTCTATTATGTTCCAGAAGCCCAGAAGTGGTTTTTGGCTCATCCTTGTTTCTATTCCCAAGATCACCTCAGGGTCCAAAATGACTGCTTGAATTATAACCAGTAAATATTTAACAACACTGCCAACAGAAAGATGGAAAGGATAAAGAAGGATGTGCCTTCCTTTTAAGGATGCTTCTTAGTGAAAGAACACTTTCATTTATATCCCTTTGACCAAAATTTATTCCAGGGTTGTAGCTAGCTGTGGGAAGAATGACAGATGTAAACTTTATTCTGGGTGGCCACATATCCACTTAAAAATTGGGAGTTCTATTACTAAGGAAGAGGATCCTGGGGGACAGCTACTATTCTACTATAGGAGTCATTAACAAATAAGAAATTGCCTTATATTTCTGGAAGACAAAAAGCAACTGGAGAAATGTTACTGACTGATGAAGCAAAGCAAAGGAAGATGTAGCAGGAATATGCCCTAGGGAATACAGATGAGGAAGAAGCCAGTATATCCTGAAGAGGTGTGAGATTCAGAAATAACTGGACCATTGCTGAGAAAAAGAAAATACAGGTAGTTATAAATAAGCTAAATCCTCTTCTTTAATACTGGGGAGCCAGAATATATTGTCAAAAGTTAGCAAGTTATTGTTTCAATTAGAAATAGTTTTAGGTGCAAGTAATGAAACTGTCTAATATTAGTCTAAGGTCTTGCTATTCAAAAAGTGATCGAGAGAGCAAGATGGTGGAGTAAGAGGATGTAACGCTCACCTCTCCACACAAATGCATAAAAAAATACATCCACATGTGGAACAGTTATCACTGATGACTAACTGGACACTGGCAGGAGTTCCCCTGTACAACCAAGACTGTAAGAAAGATACACAGGTAGTCAGGTAGGAATGGACGAACTGTGATCAAGTCTGGATCTGTGCCCCTAGGAGAGGACTCACAGGAGAAAGGATATTGGATGGGCTGACACCTGCCCAGGTGAGTCAAGCCACAGACTGGGAATCCCAGTCTGGAGGTCCTACTTGAAGGAAACAAGTCCCTTTGGCTTGTTGGAGGACCACTGGATGGACAGAAATTCTGGAGAAGCCTGGACTTTGCTCATGAGGAGCACACACGCACTGGCCAGCCCCAAAGGCAAGGGAGCAAGAGGTCTGCCCTAGTGGCTGTGGTGTTTTCCATGACCACCTCCCCAGATGGCCCAGCATGTGCCTAGCAAACACTCTGGCTCTACTTGCTCCATGCCACAGTGAGGCACTTACCCCAGGGTTCCCATATTCAGGGAAAATACCTGACTAAGGGCTCTGTCTACTAAGGGCTCTGCCTGTCTAAGGTCCAGGCAGCACACTGGACCTCTGTATGGGCATGGGCCCCCCTTGCTTCAGTACTCCCCTCCTCTGGGGCAAAGGTCCTGAAACAGGGAGAGGGGAAAGGCCCACACTTCAAGGAAACAGAGCTAGCTCAAGTCCAACCCTCAGGGCTTCTGCTCCAACAATCTGGGCTCAGATCCTGTCCCTGAGAGGGCAGTGATGACCAGTGAGCAGAGAGAAAGTCCAACCTCATGTCCAGTGCCAACTCAAGCAGAAGGGAGTGGTGTGATATATTCCCTACTGAAAGGGAAAATCTTGCAACCTAGGATACTCTACCCAGCAAGATTATCATTTAGAATAGATGGAGAGATAAAGAACTCAGATAAGCAAAAATTAAAAGAATTCATCAATATCAAGCCTACTCTAAAAGAAATGTTGAAGGGTTTTCTCCAAATGGAAAAGAAGTAAGAATCTATAAAAAAGAAAATTCCACTAGGAAAGGCAAATACATAGTAAGGATTTAAGACAATTTAAATAAGCCAGTATGTGGATTAAAAGACAAAAAAATTTAAAAGCAACTTTAACTACAATAAACAATTAAGGGATACATATGAAGATGTAAAACATGATATCAAAAACACAAAATGTAGGTTTTTTAGAATGTATTTGATCTTAAATGACTACCAATTTAAAACAAGTATATTTAATAATGGGTCAACCCAGATGAACCTCATGGTAACCATGAAACAAAAACCTACAATAGATATAGAAAAACAAACAAACAAAAATACTACTAAAGAAAATCATCAAACCACAGAGAACAAAAGAAGTAGACAGATAAGAACCATAAAAACAAGCAGAAAACAAGTAATAAAATGGCAATTACTTTAAATGTCAATGAGCTAAATGCTCTGATCAAAAGACACAGGGAGGCTGGTTGGATTAAGAAAAAAAAAACCTTCATGTCAGACAAAATGGACTTTAAAACAGAGGCTATAGCAAAAGACAAAGAAAGCAATTACATAATAATAAAAGAATCAATACAAATTGAGGATATTATATTCATTAATAGATATATACTCAGTACAGGAACAACTAAATATATAAAGCATATACTAACAGATAAAAGGAGAAATTGAAAATAATACAATAATAGTAGAAGACATTTATACCCTATTGACATTAATGGACAAATCATCCAGACAGAAAATCAGTAAGGCAACAGAGATCCTAAACAACACAACAGACCACGATTTATATAAAACAGAATACACATTTTTTTTTCAAGCCCACCTGGAATGTTCTCCAGGATAGACCATATATTAGGTCACAAAACAAGTCTCAACAAATTTAAGAGGCTAGAAATTATACAAAGCATCTTTTCCAACCACAACAGTATGAAACTAGAAGTCAACTATAATAATAAAAATGGGAATAGAAAAAACACATGGAGACTAAACAATATTAACAATATGCTACTAAAAAACCAATGAATCAGTGATGATATCAATGGGAAAATCAGAAAATACCTTTAGATAAATAAAAATTAAAATACAGCTTTCCAAAAGTTATGGGATACAGCAAAAGCAGCTCTAAGAGAGAAAATATTTGCAAATGACATGGCCAATTTTGGCCATGTCATGTTGGTTGATATCCAAAAATATATAAACAGCTCATTCAACTTTATATCAAAGAAACAAACAATCCAATAAAAAATGGACAGAAAAACTAAACAGGCATTTTTTTCAGAGAAGATATACAGATGGCTAACAAGCACAAGAAAAGATACTCAGCATTGCTAATTATCAGAGAAATGAAAATGAAATCAAAATAACAATGAGATATCACCTCACACTTGTCAGAATGGTTTTCATCAAAAAGTGTACAAATAACAAATGTTGGAGAGAATGTGGAGAAAAGGGAACCCTTGTACACTGTTTTGGGGAATGTAAACTGGTGCAGCCACTATGGAAAATAGTATGGAGGTTCCTCAAAAATCCAAAAATAGAACTACCTTATGATCCAGCAACCCCATTTCTGGGCACATGTCCAGAAAAAATGAAATTTGAAAAGATACATGTGCCTCCATGTTGACAGCAATGCTATTTATAATAGCCAATATATGGAAGCAACCCAAGTACCCATCAACAGATATTTGACTTAAGAATATGTATACATGGACTATTAGCCATAAAAAAAATAAAATATTGCCATTTGCAGCAACATGAATGGACATGGAGAAAATCATATTTAGTGAAACAAGTCAGCCAAAGTCAAATACCATGATATCACTTAAATGTGAAATCTGAAAAATAATCTAAGTGAATCTACATACACAACAGAAACAGACCCACAGACACAGAAAACAAACTTACAGTTACCCTGGAGGAGGAAATGGCAACCCACCCCAGGATTCTTGCCCGAAGAATTCCGTGGACAGCGGAGCCTCGTGAGCTACAGTCCATGGGGTCACTAAGAGTCGGACATGACTGAGTGACTGAGCACAGTATGGTTACCAAAAAGGAAGGAGGAAAAGGGATAAATTAGGACTATGGCATTAACAGGTACACACTACTATATGCAAGAGAGATAAGCAACAAGGATTTACTGTATAGCACAAGGAACTATATTCAACATAGGATTAAACTACAACGGAAAATCCACCATTTCCCTGGATCCTTAACAGGTATTAAATCTTGTATCATGGGATACTGGTCCACTATCAATAAGCTCTGTTATCCAACATTATTCAGTGCCTTTTGATTTAGCAACCTCAGAGTCTGTTTCCCAGGAAACTCAATCTATGGCCCATATGCTCTCCTGGTTCCCAAGGATACCTGTCGCTAACTCCTATCGCAACTTTGGTGTACAGTCCTTTTCTCCCTCAGCAGGTCTCCCACTTTCCCTGCTAGATTATGCTGTGACCTAGTTATTGGTTTTATGGTCAGGAGATGAAATGGGAATAAATCCAACGAAAAGCATGAATTGTCCTGCAAGACAGAACCCCCAGAATCATCTTCAGGAAAGGGAGGGGAAATGAAGCAACTGACAAAGTATTAATATTAATCTCCAAAATATATATGCAGCTTAGGCAGCTCAATATCAGAAAAACAAACAACCCAATCAAAAAATGGGCAGAAGACCTAAACAGACATTTCTCCAAAGAAGACACACTGATGGCTAATAAACACATGAAAAAATGTTCAACATCACTGACTATTAGAGAAATGCAAATCAATACCGCAATGATGTATCACCTCATTATCGGTCAGAATGGCTATCATCAAAAAATCTACAAACAATAAATGCTAGAGAGGATGTGGAGAAAAGGGAACCCTCTTGCACTGTTGGTGGGAATGTAACTGATACAGCTGCTATGGAGAACAGTACGAAGATCTCTTTAAAAACTAGGAATAGAACTACCATATGACCCAGCAATTCCACTCCTAGGTATATGCCCTGTATGTGTGTATGTGCTGGGTTGCTTCAGTCATTTCCAACTCTTTGCCATCCATACTGTACCCACCAGGCTCCTCTGTCCATGGGATTCTCCAGGCAAGATTACTGGAGTGGACTGCTATGTCCTCCTCCAGGGGATCTTCCTGACCCAGGGATTGAACCTGAATCTCTTAGGTCTCCTGCACTGGCAGGTGGGTTCTTTACCACTAGCGCCACCTGGAAAGCCTGTATATACCCTGAGAAAACCACAATTCTAAAAGACATATGTGCCCCAATGTTCACTGCAGCCCTATTTACAATAGCCAGGACATGGAAGCAACCTAGATGTCCATCGACAGATGAATGGATGAAGTTGTACATGTATACAATGGAATATTACTTAGCCAAAAAAAGAAATGAATTTGAGTCAGTTTAAGTGAGGTGGATGAACCTAGAGCCTCTTATACAGAGTGAAGTAAGTCAGAAAGAGAAAAACAAATACTGTATATTAATGCATATGGAATCTAGGGGGCTTCCCTGTAGCTTAGTGGTAGAGACATGGGTTCCAATCCTTGAATCAGGAAGAGCCTCTGTAGAAGGCCATGGCAACCCACTCCAGTATTCTTTTTTTTTTTTTTTCCTTTTCAAGTTTTTATTCTAATACATTTTTATATTAGAAAGAAAAACATAATTACCACAAATTATAAATGACTAGAAGCAGGACTAGAATAATGAATGAATCACTTCAGCCTGGAAAGCAGATAACTGTCAATAATATTAATGTTATAATACAATCTAATTCAAGTATTTTATACTTTTTNTTATTCTAATACATTTCTATATTAGAAAGAAAAACATAATTACCACAAATTATAAATGACTAGCAGGACTAGAATAATGAATGAATCACTTCAGCCTGGAAAGCAGATAACTGTCAATAATATTAATGTTATAATACAATCTAATTCAAGTATTTTATACTTTTTCTCTTGTAAATGTGATATCCTAGCACATGGTAAGATAATGTAGTATGAGCATAAGGTGGAGCCTTCTCCGCAAAGCCAGATGACAAGTTATCCTCTCCAGTCATAAGTGGGCTGTACGTTCTGATCTTTCTTCTGCCATCCATACGGTTGAAGGAGAGGATGGGGCTGGGGCAAATCCAGGGATCCTTGCACATGGGAGATACTTTGGGGTCCCACTTGGGAGGGTGCCATGTGATCTAGACCGCTCTGCCCAGGCTTTTGGCAAAAAAAACAGTCCACCCTCCTGAACTAGTTGCGTTCCTTGCCCCTCCTATGACTGCCAGGGTTTTCTGAGCAGCCTCCAATTTAAAATAAATAAAAATTTTAAAAAAAAGAAAGGGAGGGCAGGGGAATGCTACTCTTTAAGAGAGAGGAGTAGGCTACTTCTGGAAGCTCAGAGGATTCAGAAGAATTTTTAATGCTTTGACACAGAGGATCTTGAATTCATATATAGACTCATTGATATAAACTCTCATCCTAAATCTCAGGGTACCACTTCTTCCCAGTCAGGCTCCTGACCTTGGTATAACAGAACTGACATGATAGAAACCCCAATTTTCTTTGGATTCTGCTACTTACAAGTCCTGGTTCTGTTCCTCTATCTTTTCTGGCCTCCAAATGATTAGTGCCTCTTTATATGCTGGCGAGGAGGGTCTCTAGTTTCACACTTCAATGTATATAGGTGATTAATGACCCTCAGCCTTTTGTCATCTTTCTAAAATGCATTAATAGACTGGAAAAATAGTCATCCAATTCCAAAGTCAATTACGTCCCTTGGAACTCTCAGAGAACCCTCCAGAGCATCCCCTTCCACTGGTCTTCCATCCCAGTTACCCACAGGCAGAGTTTTCACAATTAAACCATTTGGCAAGGGTCAACATCTACACCAGTGATCACGTCTTCATTGTAAGCTAGCTGTTGGGTAAAACAGCTCCAAAATCCCATTTCAGTCTGCTTTTCTGAGTATCTCCTGGAACCAACTGTTGCTTGATTAACTGTCATTTTGTCAATTAGGATCCCTGGGAAACAGACTCTGAGACTCTGAGATTTACATGCAGGAAGTTTATTTGGTAGTGCTACAGGGATAGTGTTGCCAGATAAATTACAGGGTCCCCAGTTAAGTTTGAATTTCAGATAAACAATAAACAATGCAATATTGGGGACATGCTTATTTTAAATATTGGGCTTCCCTGATGGTGCAGATGGTAAAGAATCCACCTGCAGTGCAGAAGACTTGGGTCTGATCCCTGGGTTGGGAAGAAGGGAATGGCAACCCACTCCAGTATTCTTGCCTGGAGAATTCCATGGACAGAGGAGCCTGGCGAGCTACAGTCCATGGGGTCACAGAGTCGGACACGACTGAGCAACTTTCACTGTCACTTCATTATATTAAATATTATTTTGTTTATCTGAAATTTAAATTTACCTGGGTGTTCTGCATTTATATTTGCTAAATCTGGCAACTCTATGTAGGGAACAACACCTATGAGAGGTGAGGAAAGCAGGCTTGTGAAGCGGGAGAAGTTGAACTATGAAGCAAGAGAGGCTTCAGCTGATTCTACAGGGATGTCTAGGGATCAGAGACTCCCGTGAGGGCTCTCTGCCTTGAGGAAAAGGGATAGGACTTTTATTTCTGCATCTCAACCAGCCATTGATGCAGGCTACCCCTTGGAAGGGGGCATGACTTTGCATGAGGTGGCTCTCTTTGACTGAAGGCAATTCCCAGAGAGGTTCCTGGGAGTTCAGTCCTGAAGGGGAGATCTGAATGTAACCATTGCATCAGTATGCCTATTAACCAGAATCTGCATTTAATAAGGTGATATTTATGCATATTAAAGTTCAAGAAGCACTGGAACTTCCCTGGCTACCCAGTGGTTAAGACTCCCTGCTTCCAATACAGGGAGCATGGGTTCACTGGATATCTGGTCAGGGAACTAAGATCCCACATGCCCCAGGGCATGGTCAAAAGATAAAGTTCAAGAAGCATTGCTTTAAGTTCCCGAACTTCTGTGTGTATTAAGTTCAGCTAGAAGGCTTGTTAAACCACAGCTTGCTGGGCCCCATTCCTGCAGTTTCTGATTCTGTATGTCTGGTGTGAAGCGAAAGTGTTAGTCACTCAGTCGCTTCTGACTCTTGGCAACCCTATGGACTGTAGCCTGCCAGGCTCCTCTGTCCATGGGATTTCCCAGACAAGAATACTGGAGTGAGTTGCCATTTCCTTCTCCAGGGGACCTTCTTGACCCTGAAATCAAGCCCGGGTCTCCTGCATTGCAGGAAGATTCTTTACCATCTGAGCTACGAGGGAAGTCGCGCGCTCAGATAGGCACAGGTGATAGATCAGGTGTGCTGCCTAAGCCAGATATATGCACATTAATACTGGAGTGAGTTGCCATTTCCTTCTCCAGGGGACCTTCTTGACCCTGAAATCAAGCCCGGGTCTCCTGCATTGCAGGAAGATTCTTTACCATCTGAGCTACGAGGGAAGTCGCGCGCTCAGATAGGCACAGGTGATAGATCAGGTGTGCTGCCTAAGCAGATATATGCACATCCAGGATACCAAAATGCCTGTCACTCCTTCTCGCGGATATCCCTCAAAACACAGTTTACTAGAGATCCTCTAAGCATTTCCCATTTTACCTGGCTTGCTATGAGTAGAGGAGGAAGTCTCATAGCCATGAACAGAGCACACACAATCAGGTCCATGCTTCTCTTTTCCTATGGTGCTCAAGAGACCACAGGTGTGCTTTCTTGAGTGAGTAACAAAGGAGTTCGAACAAATGGAGTTCAACAACACACGCTTCAGAATTTATGTAAACTTACATGAAAACCATTCTTGGTTCATATTGTAACAGAAGAAAAAAGAACTGAAAACCACTGCTGCAGAGACAGAATATATAAATAGACCAGATAAGATTGAGGATCATTAAGTGCCCTCTTAACTTTCGGGAAAAATCATGACTCTCACAAAATAACCACATGCTGGACAAGATGTTTATTTAAACATTTGTTTGAATACATATGAGGCAGAGTGAATAGAATTACAGAATTATCCTGCTTATAAATTCATTGTTCTATTATTTAGACTGGATTGTCAACTGTAAAAAATAATTTTTACCTTTATTTAAAAAAATAAGTATCTTCTTAAGCCTTTTGGGAACAAACAGATACTCAAATATAGTTAATCAAAACAGTGGACATTTGTAATTTGCTTCTCCAGAATAATAATGATTCCTTTTCCAAGTCACAGACAGGGTACTGCATACAGCTGCACAGGTTATGCCTCACAGAACTCCAAGGTGATGCCAGGCACATTGCAGATGGTATGAGAGGTAACCCTTGGAGTTGTGTAGTACGCAACCTGCACAACATTGGCAGTAGAGCTGACCACAGCCTCATTTTTCTTTGTGATTCACTGCTCACCCTGTCACAGTCAACATGATCTGACAGAATACCACCCTACAGTTAGGGCACATGACGGGCCTAATAATTCCATTCGCCTGGCCCCTGGGTCAATGGTACGCACATGAACTAAACCTAAACTAGTCCAATCAGGGTAGATCTCAGAAATTTTTAATGGGAATGTACTTCGTTACAACATAATTTTCCAAATGAAAACCTTGTCTTTTTTTCACACTAATAATATTTAATGAAGACAGCAACTATCAATTAAATGTGTCAAAATGAAGGACTTTCTTTTTTTCCTAAGCAATGATGATGGTATATCTTCATTAACATAGTGACTCTCTTGTTTGGTCTCTCTTGTGCCCAGTTGACACCACTGAAACTGGATTTCAAAGGTTTTTTTTTTAGAAAAAAAGGTTTTATCTGACAAAATGAGACTAAACTGGCATTGCCATAATCCCTTGGAGAAGGCAATGGCACCCCACTCCAGTACTCTGGAAAATTCCATGGGCGGAGAAGCCTGGTGAGCTGCAGTCCATGGGGTCGCTAGGAGCCAGACACGACTGAGCGACTTCACTTTCACTTTTCACTTTCATGCATTGGAGAAGGAAATGGCAACCCACTCCAGTGTTCTTGCCTGGAGAATCCCAGGGAAGGGGGAGCCTGGTGGGCTGCTGTCTATGGGGTCACAAAGAGTCAGACACGACTGAAGTGACTTACCAGCAGCAGCAGCAGCCATAATCCCTAAGGAACCAGTCAAGGCTAGAACAAATGGACCAAAATGTATTGAAGGTAGTGAGTTTCCATTACTGCAGGTGATCAAATCCAGGCTGAATGACTGTTTAAAGCACGTAGTAGAGGGGATTCAAACATCCACTGGGGGCCAAGGTGATGTCTTCAATGCGGTCTTTTAAATAGTAAAGATATTCAAACATATGCACACAAACAGAAACATGATATTCTAAGAATTAAATAGACTCTATCTATCTGCCTCCAAAAATCTTTGGAAGCAGAAGAGTGTGAAGATGCTTTCCTTTGCATGGTATCATTCAACAGAACGGTGAAGCCAGTATGTCAAGATTATGAACCAGATTCCTGGGTGGTTTTCTTCACAATTTTGTTGAGACAGTCTACTTCTTTGTGCATTGTGTTGTTTTTATGTTACTAACTTTAAATTTTATGAACCTTCCTCCCATATATTTTCCCTATGTAGCCATCTAAAAAGAACATATGCAACACAGTGACCAATTTTTTGTCATTTATGTCTTTTGCTTCACCAATTTATTTACAGATTTATGGTTCATTGACTTTCATAGTTTGAAAATAAATGTTAAATCAATACTTTGTATAAATTTATTATAGTTTTACTCTAAATTATTTTGCAATAGATTGTTTGACCAATGTGGCTTAAAATTCGGTTGTTTATAAATGAAAACATTAAGCAAGTTGAAGGCATAAAATCAGCTAACACTCTAATATAGCAGCTTGTGAGTGAGAAACTATATAGCATTTTTATGTAACATATGGGAAAACTGTGCAGCATGGGGTTTTTCAGTATTAATTCTACAGTTGTACTAAATCTAACATGACAGTCTCTATCTACAATCCAGCCAGATTTAAAGTGCTAAGTTTTCATTGATGCTCTGAATGCTGAATTATCTAAGTGGTGCTGTTCAAGAAAGTCCATCTTCATAAAGCAAGTTTAGACTCCTTAGCATCTTTACATGGAAATCATCTTAAGTACTAGGTATTCCAAAATGTAGTTTTCTTTCAAATTCAGGAGTCCTTCCAAAGTTACTCTACTATTTTGAGCAATTATCTTTTAAGTAGAAGAAAATATCTATCAGTGTAAAAAAGAAAAAAATTTAAAATTTTGATCATCCCATTTTTCAGGGCTTAACTTTTTTTTAAATTTTATTATTTTTTTTTACTTTATAATATTGTATTGGTTTTGCCATACATCAACATGAATCCGCCATGGGTGTACACGTGTTCCCATCTCATCCTCTGTCGTCCCCTTCTCCTTCTGCCCCCAATCTCTCCCAGCATCAGAGTCTTTTCAAATGAGTCAACTCTTCACATGAGGTGGCCAAAGTACTGGAGTTTCAGCTTTAGCATCATTCCTTCCAAAGAAATCCCAGGGCTGATCTCCTTCAGAATGGACTGGTTGGATCTCCTTGCAGACCAAGGGACTCTCAAGAGTCTTCTCCAACACCACACTTCAAAAGCATCAATTCTTCAGTGCTCAGCTTTCTTCACAGTCCAACTCTCACATCCATTCATGACCACTGGAAAAACCATAGTGTTGACTAGATGGACCTTTGTTGGCAAAGCAATGTCTCGGCAAATATAAATTAAAACCACAATCAGATACCACTTCACATTCACTAGGACGGCTATAACAGAAAAGATAATAAGTGTTGCAAACATGTAGGGAAACTAGAACCCTAATACATTGCTGGTGGGAATGTAAAATGGTACATTTGCTTTGAAAATAGTCTGGTGGTTCCTCAAAATGTTAAACGTATAGTTACCAAGTGTACTAAGTCGCTTCAGTCATGTCTGACTCTTTGCAATCCCATGGACTGTAGCCTGCCCATCTCCTCTGTCCAATGGATTCTCCAGGCAAGAATAGTGAAGTGGGCTGCCATGCTCTCTTCCAGGGGATCTTCTGACCCAGGGATTAAACCCGAGTCTCTTACTTCTCCTGCACTGGCAGGCAGGTTCTTTATCTCTAGCACCACCTGGGAAGCCCCAGTAGTCACCATATGATCCATCAATTCTACTTCTAGGCATATTTCCAAGAGAAATGAAAACATGTCCACACAAAAACTTAAAAACAAATGTTCATAGCAGCATTATTCATAGTACCCAAAAAGCAGAAACAATTCAAATACCCATCATCCGATGACTGAATACATAAAATGCAATATATTCACATAATGTAATATTACTGAGCATTAAAAAGGGATGAAATAGTGATACATGTTACAACATGGATGAACCCTGGAAACATGCCAAGCCAAAGAAACTAGTCATAAAAGATTAAAACCATCACAATACTGTAAAGTAATTATCCTCCAATAAAAATAAATTTTTAAAACAGATTTTATTTCCCCTATAAAAAAAAGATTACCCATTTTAAGATTCTATTTATATGAAATGTCCAGAATAAGCAAATCCTACAGAGACAGAAAATAGATTAGTGGTTCCCCAGGGCCAGAGTATGGCAAAATGGGAGTGACAAGTAATGGACATAGGGTTTCCTCCTGAGGGTGAGGAAATGTTCCAAAATTAATTATGATAACAGCTGCACAGCTCTTAATAATGTGAGTATACTAAAACCCACTGAATTATACACTTTAAATGGGTCAGTTGCTTGATACGTGACTTATACTTAATAAAGCTGTTACATTAAGTGGGGAGGGATAAATTGGGAGATTGGTATTGACATATATACACTGCTATATATAAAATAGAAAAAGTTTTAGAAAAGGCAGAGGAACCAAAGATCAAATTGCCAACATCCGCTGGATCATTGAAGAAGCAAGAGAGTTCCAGAAAAACATCTATTTCTGCTTTATTAACTATGCCAAAGCCTTTGACTGTGTGGATCACAATAAACTGTGGACAATTCTGAAAGAGATGAGAATACCAGACCACCTGATCTGTCTCTTGAGAAACCTACCTATATGCAGGTCAGGAAGCAACAGTTAGAACTGGACATGGAACAACAGACTGGTTCCAAATAGGAAAAGGAGTACGTCAAGGCTGTATATTGTCACCCTGCTTATTTAACTTCTAGGCAGAGTTCAGTTCAGTTCAGTCGCTCAGTCGTGTCCGACTCTTTGCGACCCCATGAATCACAGCACGCCAGGCCTCCCTGTCCATCACCATCTCCCGGAGTTCACTCACACTCACGTCCATCGAGTCCGTGATGCCATCCAGCCATCTCATCCTCGGTCGTCCCCTTCTCCTCCTGCCCCCAATCCCTCCCAGCATCAGAGTCTTTTCCAATGAGTCAACTCTTCGCATGAGGTGGCCAAAGTACTGGAGTTTCAGCTTTAGCATCATTCCTTCCAAAGAAATCCCAGGGTTGATCTCCTTCAGAATGGACTGGTTGGATCTCCTTGCAGTCCAAGGGACTCTCAAGAGTCTTCTCCAACACCACAGTTCAAAAGCATCGATTCTTCGGCGCTCAGCTTTCTTCACAGTCCAACTTTCACATCCATACATGACCACAGGAAAAACCATAGCCTTGACTAGGCGGACCTTAGTCGGCAAAGTAATGTCTCTGCTTTTGAATATACTATCCAGGTTGGTCATAACTTTTCTTCCAAGGAGTAAGCGTCTTTTAATTTCATGGCTGCAGTCACCATCTGCAGTGATTTTGGAGCCCAAAAAAATAAAGTCTGACACTGTTTCCACTGTTTCCCCATCTATTTCCCATGAAGTGATGGGACCGGATGCCATGATCTTCGTTTTCTGAATGTTGAGCTTTAAGCCAACTTTTTCACTCTCCTCTTTCACTTTCATCAAGAGGCTTTTTAGCTCCTCTTCACTTTCTGCCATAAGGGTGGTGTCATCTGCATATCTGAGGTTATTGATATTTCTCCCGGCAATCTTGATTCCAGCTTGTGTTTCTTCCAGTCCAGCGTTTCTCATGATGTACTCTGCATATAAGTTAAATAAGCAGGGAGACAATATACAGCCTTGACGTACTCCTTTTCCTATTTGGAACCAGTCTGTTGTTCCATGTCCAGTTCTAACTGTTGCTTCCTGACCTGCATACAGATTTCTCAAGAGGCAGGTTAGGTGGTCTGGTATTCCCATCTCTTTCAGAATTTTCCACAGTTTATTGTGATCCACACAGTCAAAGGCTTTGGCATAGTCAATAAAGCAGAAATAGATGTTTTTCTGGAACTCTCTTGCTTTTTCCATGATCCAGCGGATGTTGGCAATTTGATCTCTGGTTCCTCTGCCTGTTCTAAAACCAGCTTGAACATCAGGGAGTTCACGGTTCACATATTGCTGAAGCCTGGCTTGGAGAATTTTGAGCATTACTTTACTAGCGTGTGAGATGAGTGCAATTGTGCGGTAGTTTGAGCATTCTTTGGCATTGCCTTTCTTTAGAATTGGAATGAAAACTGACCTCAGTGCGGGCCGCTTGCGAGAGCCGGGCCGGCGCACTCAGCGCGGGCCGCTTGCGAGAGCCGGGCCGGCGCACTCAGCGCGGGCCGCTTGCGAGAGCCGGGCCGGCGCACTCAGCGCGGGCCGCTTGCGAGAGCCGGGCCGGCGCACTCAGCGCGGGCCGCTTGCGAGAGCCGGGCCGGCGCACTCAGCGCGGGCCGCTTGCGAGAGCCGGGCCGGCGCACTCAGCGCGGGCCGCTTGCGAGAGCCGGGCCGGCGCACTCAGCGCGGGCCGCTTGCGAGAGCCGGGCCGGCGCACTCAGCGCGGGCCGCTTGCGAGAGCCGGGCCGGCGCACTCAGCGCGGGCCGCTTGCGAGAGCCGGGCCGGCGCACTCAGCGCGGGCCGCTTGCGAGAGCCGGGCCGGCGCACTCAGCGCGGGCCGCTTGCGAGAGCCGGGCCGGCGCACTCAGCGCGGGCCGCTTGCGAGAGCCGGGCCGGCGCACTCAGCGCGGGCCGCTTGCGAGAGCCGGGCCGGCGCACTCAGCGCGGGCCGCTTGCGAGAGCCGGGCCGGCGCACTCAGCGCGGGCCGCTTGCGAGAGCCGGGCCGGCGCACTCAGCGCGGGCCGCTTGCGAGAGCCGGGCCGGCGCACTCAGCGCGGGCCGCTTGCGAGAGCCGGGCCGGCGCACTCAGCGCGGGCCGCTTGCGAGAGCCGGGCCGGCGCACTCAGCGCGGGCCGCTTGCGAGAGCCGGGCCGGCGCACTCAGCGCGGGCCGCTTGCGAGAGCCGGGCCGGCGCACTCAGCGCGGGCCGCTTGCGAGAGCCGGGCCGGCGCACTCAGCGCGGGCCGCTTGCGAGAGCCGGGCCGGCGCACTCAGCGCGGGCGAGAGGAGCTACCCCACGTCCGAGGTCAGGGGCAGCAACCTAGAGTGCCAGGCTGCGACGGCGCAGGAACGGCCGAGAGGAGCTACCCTGTGTCTGAGGTCAGTGGCGGCCGGGAGGAGACACCCCGCGTCTGAGGTCAGGGCGGCGGCCGGGAGGAGCTACCCCGTGTCCGAGGTCAGGGGCGGCCAGGAAGAGACACCCCACGTCCGAGGCCAGGGGCGGCCGGGAGAAGCCACCTTGCGCCCGAGGCCAGGGGTGGTGACCCGGAGGAGCCACCCTGAGCCCGAGGCCAGGGGCGGCAGCTGGGAGAAGCCACCCACGCCCGAGGCCACGGCCGGCGGCCGGGAGGAGCAACCCGAGGAGCAGGGGCTGCGCAGGCGCAGGAGGGCCTAGAGGAGCTGTCCCACGTTGAAGGTCAGGAACTGCGGCGGTAAGGAGATACCCCTCGTCCAAGGTAAGGAGCAGCCGTGAAGAGACAACCCACGCCCAAGGTAAGAGAAACCCAAGTAAGATGGTAGGTGTTGCAAGAGAGCATCAGAGGGCAGACACACTGAAACCATACTCGCAGAAAACTAGTCAATCTAATCACACTAGGACCAGGGCCTTGTCTAACTCAATGAAACCAAGCCATGCCTGCAGGGCAACCCAAGGCGGGCGGGTCATGGTGGAGAGGTCTGACAGAACGTGGTCCACTGGAGAAGGGAATGGCAAGCCACTTCAGTATTCTTGCCTTGAGAACCCCATGAACAGTATGAAAAGGCAAAATGATAGGATATCAAAAGAGAATCTCCCCAGGTCGTTAGGTGCCCAATATGCTACTGGAGATCAGTGGAGAAATAACTCCAGAAAGAATGAAGGGATGGAGCCAAAGCAAAAACAATACCCAGTTGTGCATGTGACTGGTGATAGAAGCAAGATCCGATGCTGTAAAGAACAATATTGCATAGGAACCTGGAATGTCAGGTCCATGAATCAAGGCAAATTGGAAGTGGTCAAACAAGAGATGGCAAGGGTGAACGTCGACATTCTAGGAATCAGCGAACTAAAATGGACTGGAATGGGTGAATTTAACTCAGATGACCATTATATCTACTACTGCGGGCAGGAATCCCTCAGAAGAAATGGAGTAGCCATCATGGTCAACAAAAGAGTCCGAAATGCAGTACTTGGATGCAATCTCAAAAACGACAGAATGATCTCTGTTCGTTTCCAAGGCAAACCATTCAATATCACAGTTATCCAAGTCTATGCCCCAACCAGTAATGCTGAAGAAGCTGAAGTTGAACGGTTTTATGAAGACCTACAAGACCTTGTAGAACTAACACCCAAAAAAGATGTCCTTTTCATTATAGGGGACTGGAATGCTAAAGTAGGAAGTCAAGAAACACCTGGAGTAACAGGCAAATTTGGCCTTGGAATGCGGAATGAAGCAGGGCAAAGACTAATAGAGTTTTGCCAAGAAAATGCACTGGTCATAGCAAACACCCTCTTCCAGCAACACAAGAGAAGACTCTACACATGGACATCACCAGATGGTCAACACCGAAATCAGATTGATTATATTCTTTGCAGCCAAAGATGGAGAAGCTCTATACAGTCAACAAAAACAAGACCAGGAGCTGACTGTGGCTCAGATCATGAACTCCTTATTTCCAAATTCAGACTTAAATTGAAGAAAGTAGGGAAAACCGCTAGACCATTCAGGTATGACCTAAATCAAATCCCTTATGATTATACAGTGGAAGTGAGAAATAGATTTAAGGGCCTAGATCTGATAGACAGAGTTCCTGATGAACTATGGAATGAGGTTCGTGACATTGTACAGGAGACAGGGATCAAGACCATCCCCATGGAAAAGAAATGCAAAAAAGCAAAATGGCTGTCTGGAGAAGCCTTACAAATAGCACTGAAAAGAAGAGAGGCGAAAAGCAAAGGAGAAAAGAAAAGATATAAGCATCTGAATGCAGAGTTCCAAAGAATAGCAAGAAGAGATAAGAAAGCCTTCTTCAGCAATCAATGCAAAGAGATAGAGGAAAACAACAGAATGGGAAAGACTAGAGATCTCTTCAAGAGAATTGGAGATACCAAGGGAACATTTCATGCAAAGATGGGCTCGATAAAGGATAGAAATGGTATGGACCTAACAGAAGCAGAAGATATTAAGAAGAGGTGGCAAGAATACACAGAAGAACTGTACAGAAAAGATCTTCACGACCCAGATAATCATGAGGATGTGATCACTAATCTAGAGCCAGACATCTTGGAATGTGAAGTCAAGTGGGCCTTAGAAAGCATCACTAAGAACAAAGCTAGTGGAGGTGATGGAATTCCAGTTGAGCTGTTTCAAATCCTGGAAGATGATGCTGTGAAAGTGCTGCACTCAATATGCCAGCAAATTTGGAAAACTCAGCAGTGGCCACAGGACTGGAAAAGGTCAGTTTTCATTCCAATTCCAAAGAAAGGCAATGCCAAAGAATGCTCAAACTACCGCACAATTGCACTCATCTCACACGCTAGTAAAGTAATGCTCAAAATTCTCCAAGCCAGGCTTCAGCAATATGTGAACCGTGAACTCCCTGATGTTCAAGCTGGTTTTAGAAAAGGCAGAGGAACCAGAGATCAAATTGCCAACATCCGCTGGATCATGGAAAAAGCAAGAGAGTTCCAGAAAAACATCTATTTCTGCTTTATTGACTATGCCAAAGCCTTTGACTGTGTGGATCACAATAAACTGTGGAAAATTCTGAAAGAGATGGGAATACCAGACCACCTGACCTGCCTCTTGAGAAATCTGTATGCAGGTCAGGAAGCAACAGTTAGAACTGGACATGGAACAACAGACTGGTTCCAAATAGGAAAAGGAGTACGTCAAGGCTGTATATTGTCACCCTGCTTATTTAACTTATATGCAGAGTACATCATGAGAAACGCTGGACTGGAAGAAACACAAGCTGGAATCAAGATTGCCGGGAGAAATATCAATAACCTCAGATATGCAGATGACACCACCCTTATGGCAGAAAGTGAAGAGGAACTAAAAAGCCTCTTGATGAAAGTGAAAGAGGAGAGTGAAAAAGTTGGCTTAAAGCTCAACATTCAGAAAACGAAGATCATGGCATCTGGTCCCATCACTTCATGGGAAATAGATGGGGAAACAGTGGAAACAGTGTCAGACTTTATTTTGGGAGGCTCCAAAATCACTGCAGATGGTGACTGCAGCCATGAAATTAATAGAGGCTTACTCCTTGGAAGAAAAGTTATGACCAACCTAGATAGCATATTGAAAAGCAGAGATATTACTTTGCCAACAAAGGTCCATCTAGTCAAGGCTATGGTTTTTCCAGTGGTCATGTATGGATGTGAGAGTTGGACTGTGAAGAAAGCTGAGTGCTAAAAAATTGATGCTTTTGAAGTGTGGTGTTGGAGAAGACTCTTGAGAGTCTCTTGGACTGCAAGGAGATCCAACCAGTCCATTCTGAAGAAGATCAACCCTGGGATTTCTTGGAAGGAATGATGCTAAAGCTGAAACTCCAGTACTTTGGCCACCTCATGCGAAGAGCTGACTCATTTGAAAAGACTCTGATGCTGGGAGGGATTGGGGGCAGGAAGAAAAGGGGATGACAGAGGATGAGATGGCTGGATGGCATCACCAACTCCATGGACATGAGTTGGAGTGAACTCCGGGAGTTGGTGATGGACAGGCACCCTGGTGTGCTGCAATTCATGGGGTTGCAAAGAGTCGGACACAACTGAGCAACTGAACTGAACTGAACTGAGCTGAAGAAGAACATACATATGGCATATGGAATTCTATTCAGTACTCTTTAATGGTCTATATGGAAAAAGAATCTAAAAAAAGAATGGATATATATACATATATATATATGGATATATGTATAACTGATTCACTTTGCTATGCACCTGAAACTAACACAACACTGTAAATCAGCTATACTCCAATAAATTTAAAAAAACCCTTGATTAAATATGTCAAAAAAAATTATGCCTCACAATCTTCTAGGTGCTACAATACAGCAGTTGACATCAGTTCAGTTCAGTCACTCAGTCATGTCTGACTCTTTGCAACCTCATGGACAGCAGCACACCAGGCTTCCCTGTCCATCACCAATTCTTGGAGCTTGCTCAAACACATATCCTCGAATCAGTGATGCCTTCCAACCATCTCATCTTCTGTTGTCCCCTTCTCCTCCTACTTTCAATCTTGCCCAGCATCAGAGTCTTTTCTAATGAGTTGGTTCTTCACATCAGGTAGCCAAAGTATTGAAGTTTTAGCTTCAGCATCAGTCCTTCCAATGAATATTCAGGACTGATCTTTAGGATGGACCAGTTGAACCTCCTTGCAGTCCAAAGGACTCTCAAGGATCTTCTCCAATACCACAGTTCAAAAGTATCAGTTCTTTGTGCTCAGCTTTCTTTATAGTCCAACTCTCATATCAATACATGACTACTGGAAACATCCATACATGACTCTCACATCCATATATGCCTACTCTCCACACATTCTACTCTCCACACATCCAACTCTCCACACATCCACTCTCACATCCATATGTAACTACTAATAAAACTGATCATATGGACCATAGCGTTGTCTAACTCAAAGAAACTACAAGCCATGCCATGTGGGGCCACCCAAGACGGACGGGTCATGGTGGAGAGTTCTGACAAAATGTAGTCCACTGGAGGAGGAAATGGCAAACCACTTCAGTATTCTTGCCTTGAGAACCCCATGAACAGTGTGAAAAGGCNGAAACTACAAGCCATGCCATGTGGGGCCACCCAAGACGGACGGGTCATGGTGGAGAGTTCTGACAAAATGTAGTCCACTGGAGGAGGAAATGGCAAACCACTTCAGTATTCTTGCCTTGAGAACCCCATGAACAGTGTGAAAAGGCAAAAAGATATGACACTGAAAGATGAACTCCCCAGGTCGGTAGATGCCCAATACGTTACTGGAGAAGACTGGAGAAATAACTCCAGAAAGCACGAAGAGGTGGAGCCAAAGCAAAAACAATGTCCAGCTGTGGGTGTGACTGTTGACGGAAGTAAAGTCTAATGCTGTAAAGAACAATATTGCATAGGAACCTGGAATGTTAGGTCCCTGAATCAAGGCAAATTGGAAATGGTCAAACAGGAGATGGCAAGAGTGAACACTGACATTTTAGGAATCAGTGAACTAAAATGGACTGGAATGGGCAAATTTAACTCAGATGACCATTATAACCACTACTGTGGACAAGAATTTCTTAAAAGAAATAGAATAGCCTTCAGAGTCAATTAAAGAGTCCAAAATGCAGTACTTGGGTGCAATCTCAAAAATGACAGAATGATCTCTGTTCATTTTCAGGGCAAACCATTAAATATCACAGTAATCCAAGTCTATGCCCTGACCAGTAATGCTGAAGAGGCTGAAGTTGAACAGATCTATGAAGGCCTATAAGACCTTTTAGAACTAACACCAAAAAAGATGTCCTTTTCATCATAAGCAACTGGAATGCAAAAGTAGAAAGTCAAGAGATACCTGGAGTAACAGGCAAGTTTGGCCTTGGAGTACAAAATGAAGCAGGGCAAAGGCTAACAGAGTTTTGCCAAGAGAACGCACTGGTCATAGCAAACACGCTCTTCCAACAAGACAAGAGATGACTTTGCACATGGACATCACCAGATAGTTAATACCGAAATCAGACTGATCATATTCTTTGCAGCCAACAATGCAGAAGCTCTATACAGTCAGCCAAAACAAAACTGGGAGCCGACTGTGGCTCAGATCATGAACTCCTTATTGCCAAATTCAGACTTAAATTGAAGAAAGTAGGGAAAGCCACTAGACCATTCAGGATGACCTAAATCAAATCCCTTAATGATTATACAGTGGAAGTGAGAAATAGATTCAAGGGATTAAATCTGATAAAGTATCTGAAGAACTATGGACAGAGGTTTGGGACATTATGCAAGAGCCAGTGATCAAGACCATCCCCAAGGAAAAGAAATGCAAAAAGTCTAAACGGCTGTCTGAGGAGGCCTTACAAATAGCTGAGAAAAGAAGAGAAGCTAAAGGCAAAGGAGAAGAGGAAAGATATGCCTATTTTCATGCAGAGTTCCAATAGCAAGGAGAGATAAGAAAGCCATCCTAAGTGATCAGTGCAAAGACACAGAGGAAAACAATAGAATGGGAAAGACTCAAGATCTCTTCAAGCAAATTAGATACCAAGGGAACATTTCATGGGCACAATAAAGGACAGAAACGCTATGGACCTAACAGAAGCAGAAGAGATTAAGAAGAGGTGACAAGAATACACAGAAGTATAAAAAGATCTTCATGACCCAGATAACAATGATGGTGTGATCACTGAATTAGAGCTAGACATCCTGGAATGCGAAGTCAAGTGGGCTTTAGGAAGCATCACTATGAACAAAGCTAGTGGAGCTATTTCATACCCTAAAAGATGATGCTGTTAAAGCTGACATATGTCTTCCATTTATCCTTCCAGAATCACTCTCCATCCTTCTCCATTATCTGCTCTGCCCATAGAGGCTGATCTAACAGACCACATCAAAAGGGTTCTCAGGCTTTGGCTGAGTCTGGCCAACAGCGAACTGAGGCAGGAGATCAGGGTGGGAAGGAAGGTGGGATCATAATATTTATTCTTTCAGCTCTCTCACTGAGAGGGCACCTTGTGCCTGCTGTGTCGCTACAGTGAAAGTCACTGATCTTCCAAGAGAGGCAACTTTCTATGCTGTCTCTTTTATGTTTTATTAACTACTACAGCAATTCCTCTAGCTTTTATATTTATATGAAAGCCAAAGAACAATCTAGGAACATATCAGAGATGGGAGAAAGACCAAGGATCGTAACCAAACAAATCAGTTGAGCTTTAACCCATTAAAAAAAAACCATAATTAACATTTTGTGCAGCAAAAATTCATAAAAATAAATATTTTAACTGTTACCTCTCACAGATAAATTATATCATGCCATGGGTAAAGATTTTAAATAAAGTATTGCCAAGGTAAGAGTCAAAATTCTCTAGCCTAAATTCAGCGACAAAGGACTGCTGTATAATCTTTTGGAAAAAACTGAATACTCAATTTATTTACTCTAAAGAATAGGGCACATAGACTCACAATCTCCTTGTGCATTAGTTTTTCCATCTAAAAAGTGTAGTAGTGGTTTTGATTTCTTTAAACTCTCATTCCTGGTAACAAATACTTATGCGCTTCCAGCTTCTGACTGGTTAGAGTGCCCTCATGTGTGTCTTTGCTGTAATGTTTTAGATTTCTGAGAAAGATACTATGCTCAGCAGCAATACAATTATAATTTATTTCCCATTTATAATAGCTTCAAGTATCATTCAGCAAATGCTGAACAGTGTGATTAATCCTACTACAGTTTATTATCAAACTTTTCATATGCCAAATTTTATTCTAAAGTAATGAAGTTATTATTTGCCCCAGTTCAAATGTTAATAACTTGAGTTTTTTTCCTTAAAACTTCTAAAATAAGTTTTTCACTATAATATGATTTTATTATCATACCTTAATGAAAAGCTATAGCTAATTAAGTTTTCAATTATATATGATAGCCTGACTATACATTTTTGGAGGGTGGATAACAGCTCAAGAAACCAGTTCTAACTCAGTTTTTCCAAATAAAAAATTACTTGTTTAAATCATTGCAAAGACTACCCAAAAAGACTAAATTTGAGGATGCCAACGCCAAAAGAGAATTTCATTTTTTGGAACTATATATAAAATAAAAAATCTGAAAATCCAACAATACTTTATATGACACTTATTCAACAAGTATTTATTGAGGGCCCCCACTATGTGCCAGGAATGAGATGTCAAACTGAGGAACCTGAATTTACTAAAGTAAGGCAAAAGGTACTGCTTTTTTCTCCTTTTATAAAATGACTTAGTAATAAATGCCTCATCCAAGAGGGTTGCTGTAAAGATCTAATAACATGACATATGTAACCATGTCTTTTAAAACAGAGAAATGTTTTTAAAATGTTTGCAAGACAAACCTTGGTGATTCCAAGGACATATTATAGGCCTTGCCTTGTGTATGGAAGATCTTTCAATGTGAGGCTCTACTACTACTATTACTTTTTTTAATTAAAAATTTTCTTCGAAGTTTCATGACAGGAGAGAAGGTGGGAAAAGAGAATTATGTTACCTAAGAAAAGAAGTCTGAACTATTATTTTCCTCATTGCCTCTTACCTTCTTTATCTTAGTCAGTCTCAGGCAGGGCATACATTGGCTGTGGATACCAGTTAAGTCAAGAAGTCAGATTAACTATACTAGATTAGCCAGAATGGAGCAGTTATACTAACCCAGCAGAAGCCAGTGTTACACCTTTTCAAAATCCCTGAAACTAAAAACACCAGCAAACACATGATGTTCAAAGTATATGAAGTGATTATTTGATTCTAGGCCCTATATAAAATTCAATAGACCCACAAATCACATATCCCACATATCAGGGACAGATTTCCTCCTCTTGGGCTCTAAAATCACTGCAGATGGTGACTGCAGTCATGAAATTAGAAGACGATTGCTTCTTGGAAGGAGAACTAGGACAAACCTAGACAGTGCATTAAAAAGCAGAGACATCACTTTGCCAACAAAGGTCTGTATAGTCATGGCTATGGTCTTTCCAGAAGTCATGTATGGATGTGAGAGTTGGACCATAAAGAAGGCAGAGTGCCGAAGAATTGATGTTTTCAAACTGTGGTGTGGAGAAGACTCTTGAGAGTTCTTTGGACAGGAAGGAGATCAAACCAATCAATCCTAAAGGAAGTTAACCCTGAATATTCATTGGAAGGACTGATGCTAAAGCTGAAGCTCCAATACTCTGGCCACCTGATGTAGAGTTGACTCACTGGAAAAGACTCTGATGCTGGGAAAAGATTGAAGGCAGAAGGAGAAGAGGGCAACAGAGGATGAGATGGTTGGATGGCATCACTGATTGAGTGGAGATGAACTTGGGCAAATTCCGGGAGATGGTGAGGGACAGGGAAGTCTGGCGTGTTGCTGTCCTTGAGGTTGCAGAGAGTTGGACATGACTTGGCAACTGAATAACAATGAACAACATATCACAGCCCCCCTTCCTGCTGTCCTCTATCCACTCAGAATCTGCCACGGTATTCCCAGGAAAGTTCCATGTCCCACAGTTCTGTCTTCTTCAAGTCCCAATGTAAATTTCCATGGTTTTATGTGGCCTATTATTCAGTTATATCCAACCTTTACAAGTTTGATGACATACACTTCCTCTCCAATTTTTAAACATCATGGAAATTATTTAACATATCAAAAGTAGATTTAAAAGAGCATAGTGAATCCTCCGCATATGCATTAACCAACTTTAACTACTGTCAACATTTGGGGAACTTCAAGGTTAAAATAGCCTGACAATGAGAGTCCCCTGGTGATCTGTTGGTTCAGATTTGGTGTTTTCACTGCCAAGGCCTGGGTTAAATCTCTGATCAAGGAATTGAGATCTTGCTGCACAGTCAAAAAAAAAAGAAAAGAAAACAGCACAAGAGTGGGTGGTGATTAGAAAACCAAACAATTTTTGAAACAAAAATATAGTATTTAAAAGTATAAAATCAATGGAAAGATTAATCTATAAGACAGTCCCAAAGAAGTTACCTAGAATATACCATTGTGGTGGTGGTGGTGGTTTAGTTGCTAAGTTATGTCTGACTCTTGCAACCCCCATGGGCTGTAACCCACCAGGCTCCTTTGTCCATGGGATTTCACAGGCAAGAATACTGGAGTGGGTTGCCATTTCCTTCTTCAGGGGATCTTTCCAACCCAAGGATCGAACACAGGTCTCCTGCACTGCAGGCAGATTCTTTACCGACTGAGACACCAGGGAAGCCCCAAATATACCACAGAGACAAAGAAATGGAAAGAGGAAAGAGAAAGTATGGGTCATAGATGATAAAGTACAAAGGTCCAATGTGCATCTGGCACCAGAAGGAGAAAATGGACAGAACAGAGGAGAGGTCATATTCAAAAAATTATGACTGAGAATCTTCTAGAATTGATGAAATTCAAATCCTGAGTTTGAAGAAACTAAATGAATCCCACTCTAAATAAAAAGAAATCCATGCCAAGACACATCATTGGAAAACCAAAGGTAAGAAAAATAACCAAAGGTAAGAAAAAGATCCTACAAAGGAACAAATGAAAATAACAGGACATTTCTCAATGGCAGTAATAGAAGCCAGAAGACAGTGGAACAATATCTTTAAAGTCTGAGAAGAAAACAACTGTCAACCTAGAAATATGTCATCAAAAAATTACCTCAAAAAAGATCCTGAAGTAATAATATTCTCAGAGAGACTGTGGAAGATACCCACAACTAGGAGGTCAATTACCCTAAAGGTAATTCTTGAAGTTTTTAGTGAGAAATTCTAAGGCACTGGGCTTTGTAAAAGTTGTAAAAATGTATAGATTGAGAACACAAAAAGACTAAGGGGACACTGGCTCCCGCCACAACTGCTACCAACCTCATCTTAACGTTTCAGTTCTGGGACATTTTGGTCACACTGGAGGTATATGCTTTACTTTTGCAGATTTCAGGGGAAGGGAATACTTCTGCTCCATCTCCTCATGCTACTGACCCCAAAAGGCCTTTCTGGGCCCATAAGCTCTTAGGAGGAGTGGTTAACATACCTGGTCAAAATTCAAGGCATTTACTGGGTCTTATCTGCATCTTCTTCATGACTCAGGTCTCTATTCTTTTCCGCCTCTTACTGAGGTTTCCTTGGGTCTCCTCCAAAACAACTAGTTTTGGAGAAAGAAGAAATAGCTGACATAATATCTCCATAGAGAAAGTTATTATATTCTCATCCTCGCATGTAGCTCCCTAAAGTTCCTCTGTCTGGGACACCAAAGGGACAAGGGGACCCAGGCATCCTCGGTTTCTGAATTAATAACATTAAAATACTTTAGAACTCATATGTGTCCTCTAATATAGATGCCCATCCCTACTCTAAGGTAACGAAGAGTAGCTGGTGTCCCTGGGGAAAGGACAAGCGGCTTCTCTGCCAAATTCAAACAAAGGAGAGATAATCTTTGCTAGGAAGAAAAACACTGATTTCACAGGGAATTAAAGGTTAATCATCTTGGTGAAATCTCCCAGCTCTCTAAAGAGGCTGAATATTTACTGTATTAGAATAGAAATAGGACAAATGTCAAAAAGAATTCTGGACCCAAATACACACTGAATTCAATATATGACAAAAGTTAGCATTCCAGATCAGTGGGAGAAAGATGACTTATTCAATAAATGTAATGAGACAACTGGTTAGACTTTTTTAAAGCTGAATCATTACTTTATGCCAAAATAAAGTCCATATGTATCAAAATTTAAAGATAAAATATGAAAGCATAAAAATACTGAGGGGAACATGGATGAATATTTTTATAATCTTGGAGTGGAAAAGGCCTTTTCAAGCATGTGTTACCAAATTCAGATTGTATAAAGAAAAAATTTTTATACATTTTGGCTGCATAAAAATAAAAACTTAGACCTTTCAAAATGACATGAAAATACTAGTTAAAAAAAGATATATCATCTTCTTGAATAAGGATTAAAATCATAAAGATGTCAATTATTCCCAAATTAGTAATTCAACCAGAATATATTTTTTAACTAACATATGCATACAAATCCAGTCAGAATATACTGATTTTACATCAATAATGTACTGATTGATATATTGATTTTACTGGACAATAACACTAACATTCATGTGGAAGAATACATGAGACTAATCAAGAGTATTTGGTAAAGAACACCACTGAAGGGAGATATGTCTCATCACAATTCAACTTAAAATGAAGTTATAGTAAACAAAACAGTATATTATTGGCACAGGAATAGAAAAATAGATCAGTAGAAAGTATGGAGAGTCCAAAATTGATTAAACTATATAGGAGAATCTTATCAAAGAATTGAGATGGTTTTATATATTATATGGTGCTGGAATAATTGAGTATATATTTGGAAGAAAATAAACCTACTTCTGGCAGAAACAGAGAGCTGCAATACAAATTCCATTCAGAACTCTGATTTTGTTTAGGCTAGCAGTGTGTTCAGTCAACTATTCACCTCCCTCAGTTCAGTTCAGTTCACAGTCCAACTCTTTGCAACCCCATGGACTGCAACACACCAGGCTTCCCTGTCCCTCACCAACTCCAAGAGCTGACTCAAACTTATGTCCGTTGAGTCGGTGATGCCATCCAACCATCTCATCCTCTGTCACCCTCTTCTCCTCTCACCTTCAGTCTTTCCCAGCATCAGGGTCTTTTCCAATGAGTCAGCTCTTCGCTTCAGGTGGCTAAAGTATTGGAGTTTCAGCTTCAACATCAGTCCTTCCAAAGAATATTAAAGACTGATTTCCTTTAGGATTGACCGGTCAGATTTCTCCAGCACCTTATTTCAAAAGCATCAATTCTTCGACACTCAGCTTTCTTCATGGTCGAACTCTCACATCCATACATGACTACTGGAAAAACCATAGCTTTGACTAGATGGACCTTTGTCAGCAAAGTAATGTCTGCTTTTTAATATGCTGTCTAGGTTTGTCATAGCTTTTCTTAAAAGGAATATGTGTCTTTTAATTTCATGGCTACAGTCACCATCTGCGGTGATTTTAGAGCCCCCCAAAATAAAGTCTGCCACTGCTTCCATTGTTTTCCCATCTATTGCCATGAGGTGATGGGACTGATTGCCATGATCTTCATTTTTTGAATGCTGAGTTTTAAGCCGCTTTTTCACTCTCCTCTTTCACTTTCATCAAGAGGCTCTTTAGTTCCTCTCTGCTTTCTGCCATAAGTGTGGTGATATCTGCCTGTCTGAGGTTATTGATATTTCTCTGGGCAATCTTGATTTCAGCTTGTGTTCTTCATCCAGCCTGGCATTTCACATGATGTACTCTGCATATAAGTTAAATAAGCAGGGTGACAATATACAGTCTTGACGTACTCCTTTCCCAATTTGGAACCAGCCCATTGTTTCATGTCCGGGTCTAGCGGTTGCTTCTTGACCTGCATATAGATTTCTCAGGAGGCAGCTAACATGGTCTGGTATTCCCATGAATTCTCTTGAAGAATTTTCCACAGTTTGTTGTGATCCACACAGTCAAAGACTTTGACATAGTCAATAAAGCAGGAGTAGAGGTTTTTTTAAGAATTCCCTTGCTTTTTCTATGATCCAATGGATGTTGGCAATTTGATGTTTGGTTCCTCTGCCTTTGCTAAATCTAGCTTGAACATCTGGAAGTTCTCTGTCCACATACTGTTGAAACCTACCTTGGAGAATTTTGATCATTACTTTGCTAGCATGTGAGGAGAGTGCAATTGTGCGGTAGCTTGAACATTCCTTGGCATTGCCTTTCTTTGGGATTGGGATGGAAACTGACCTTTTCCAGTCCTGTGGCCACTGCTGAGTTTTCAAAATTTGATGGGATATTGAGTGCAGCACTTTCATAGCATCATATTTTAGGATTTGAAATAGCTCAACTGGAATTTTACCACCTCCACTAGCTTTATTCATAGCAATGCTTCCTAAGGCCCACTTAACTTCACATTCCAGGATGTCTGGCTCTAGGTGAGTGATCACACCATGGTGGTTATATGGGTCTTAAGATATTTTTTGTATAGCTCTTCTGTGTATTCTTGCTACCTCTTCTTAGTATCTTCTGCTTCTGTTAGGTCCATAGCATTTCTATCCTTTATTGTGCCAATCTTTGCATGAAATGTTCCCTTGGTATCTCTAATTTGCTTGATGAGATCTCTAGTCTTTCCCATTCTATTGCTTTTCTGTTTCTGATCACTTAGGAAGGCTTTCTTATCGGTCTTTGATGTTCTTTGGACCTCTGCATTCAGATGGATATATCTTTCCCTTTCTCCTTTGCCCTTTGCTTCTCTTCTTTTTTCAGGTATTTTAAGGCCTTCTCAGACAACCATTTGGCCTCTTTGCATTTCTTTTTCTTGGTGATGGTTTTGATCACCAAGTCCTGTACAATGGGCTTTCCTCATAGCTCAGTTGGTAAAGAATGTGCCTGCAATGCAGGAGACCCCAGTTCAGGATTTTTGGGTCAGGAAGATCCATTGGAGAATGAATAGGCTACGCACTCCAGTATTCTTGGGCTTCCCTTGTGGCTCAGCTGGTAAGGAATGCGCCTGCAATGAGGGAGACCTGGGTCCAATCCCTGGGTTGGGAAGATTGCCTGGATAAGGGAAAAGCTACCCACTCCAGTATTCTGGCCTGGAGAATTCCATGGACTATACAGTCCATGGAGTCACAAAGAGTCATACATGAGTGAGCAGCTTTCATTTTCAGTTTCCTGTACAATGTCATGAACCTCTGTCCATAGTTCTTCAGGTACTTTGTCTTATCAGCAAGCTTGCCTTGAGAACCCCATGAACAGTATGAAAAGGCAAAAAGATATGACACTGAAAGATGAACTCCCCAGGTCAGTAGGGCCTAATATGCTGCTGGAGAAGAGTGGAGAAATAGCTCCAGAAAGAACGAAGAGGTGGAGCCAAAGCAAAAGCAACACCCAGTTGTGGATGTGACTGGTGATGGAAGTAAAGTCTGATGCTGTAAAGAACAATATTGCATAGGAACCTGGAATGTTAGGTTCATGAATCAAGGTAAATTGTAAGTGGTCAAACAGAAGATGGCAAGAATGAACACTGACATTTTAGGAATCAGTGAACTAATTCACAGAATTGTTCTAATTCACTGAATTAAATTCACCCATTCTGTGAATTTAATTCAGATGACCATTATATCTATTACTGTGGGCAAGAATCCCTTAAAAGAAATGGAGTAGCCATCATCGTCAAAAAAAGAGTCCGAAATGCAGTACTTGGGTACAATCTCAAAAAAATGACAATGAACTCTGTTCGTTTTTAAGGGAAACCATTCAATATCACAATAATCTGAGACTATGCCAAAGAAGCAGAAGTTGAATGGTTCTATGATGACCTGCAATACTTTTAGAACTAACACCAAAAAAAGATGTCCTTTTCATCATAGGGGTCTGGAATGCAAAAGTAGAAAGTCAAGAGATAACTGGAGTAACAGGCAAGTTTGGCCTTGGAGTACAAAATGAAGCAAGGCAAAGGTTAACAGAGTTTTGCCAAGAGAACGCACTGGTCATGGCAAACACCCTCTTCCAACAACACAAAAGATGACTCTACACATGGACATCACCAGATGGTCAATACTGAAATCAGATTGATTATATTCTTTGCAGCCAAAGATGAAGACGCTCTATATAGCTGGCTAAAACAAGACCGGGATGTGACTGTGGCCCTGACCATGAACTCCTTATTGTAAAATTCAGACTTAAATTGAAGAAAGTAGGGAAAACCACTAGACCATTCAGGTATGACCTAAATCACTGAGACATAATTAGAAATCTAATGGGTAGAACTTCCAGGAAAGCTATTGTTTTTTGATTAAAAAAAAAAAAAAAAAGAACTTGCCTCTTACCCTTTTCCCTGAAAAATTCTTCCTGTCTATTACATAAATATGATGCTTAGGGTATAGAAACTGTATTACATGAGAAAGAAAATCATAATCTAATGACTGTAGAACAGAAAGTGAGAAGCAGCCTAGTTCTTTGATGGCATGGTAGAGTCACACACCAGTACTGACTTCTTACTTCCATTCTTCATGTCACATTAAAAAAAATCCTATCTGATGAAGACATTTTAGCAAGGATTATATTATGCATAGTTGCATGAAAATTCTGTTAACTCAGCACCTATATCATATCATGTACAAAGATGAACTTCAAATGACTTAGGTATCTACATAAAAAATGATAAAAATATGGAGGTGTGTGTGGGAGACTTTAATTAAGAAGAATCACTGGTGCACCCTCATGGAAAACAGTATGGAGGTTCCTCAAAAAACTAAAAATAGAATGACCATATGATCCCACAATCCCACTCCCAGGCATATATCCAAAACTATAATTCAAAAAGATACTTGCACCCCTATGTTTGCAACAGCACTATTCACAATAGCCAAGACATGATGCTGTGTCACTTCAGTCATGTCCGACTCTGTGCGACCCTGTAGACGGCAGCCCACCAGGGTGCCCCGTCCCTGGGATTCTCCAGGCAAGAACACTGGAGTGGGGTGCCACTGCTTTCTCCAATGCATGAAAGTGAAAAGTGAAAGTAAAGTCGCTCAGTCGTGTCTGACTCTTTGCGACCCTATGGACTGCAGCCCACCAGGCTCCTCCATCCATGGGATTTTCCAGGCAAGAGTACTGGAGTGGGGTGCCATTGCCTTCTCCAAGCCAAGACATGACAACTACCTAAATGTCCATTGACAGATGAATGGATAAAGAAGATGTGATACATATACATATATATATACACACATACACAAACTGGAATATTAACCATGAAAAGAATGAAATAACGCCACTTGCAGCAATCTAGATGGAATGAGATTATTATCACACTAAGTTGGACTGTGAAGAAAGCTGAGTGCTAAAAAATGGATGCTTTTGAACTGTGGTGCTGGAGAAGACTCTTGAGAGTCCCTTGGACTGCAAGGAGATCCAACCAGTCCATTCTGAAGGAGATCAGCCCTGGGATTTCTTTGGAAGGAATGATGCTAAAGCTGAAACTCCAGTACTTTGGCCACCTCATGGGAAGAGCTGACTCACTGGAAAAGACTGATGCTGGGAGGGATTGGGGGCAGGCGGAAAAGGGGATGACCGAGGATGAGATGGCTGGATGGCATTACGGACTCAATGGACATGAGTCTGAGTGAACTCCGAGAGATGGTAATGAACAGGGAGGCCTGGCGTGCTGCGATTCATGGGGTTGCAAAGAGTTGGACACGACTGAGCGACTGAACTGAACTGAACTGAACTGAAGTAAGTCAGAGAGAGAGAAAAAAATACCATATGATATCACTTACATATGGAATCTAAAACTATGACACAAATAAACCTATCTATGAAGCAGAAACAGACTCACAGTCATAGAGAACAGACCTGTGGTTGCCAAGCGAGGTGGGAGAAGGGTGGAGTGGGAGTTTGGGGCTAGCAGATGCAAACTACAAAATGGATAAGCAACAAGGTTCCACTCTAGAGCACAGGAAACTATATTAAATATTCTGAGATAAACTATAATGGAAAAGGATATTTTAAAATGTATATATATATGTATAATTGAATCACTCTGCTGTATAGCAAAAATTATCATAACACTGTAAATCAACTATACATCAATAAAAAAAAACTTAAGACATTAAAATAAATAGATACCAAGGGCAGGGAGAAGAATCGAAAGGAGAGCTTCACTATTTGCATATTAAGTTTTTTCTATCATGAAAGCATAAATAAAATCAAAACAAACAATAGACTGGGAAAATATTTATATTAATAACATATGAGTTACAGTCCCAAACATTCAAAAAGTTTCTACAGACTAATTAGAAGCAAATGATCAGTAGAAGAAATGGAAAAGGAATACAATAGGCAAGGTGCAAAAGAGGAAATTCAAACATTCAATAAAAATATGAAAAAATGCTCAGCCTCACTAGTTAGGAAATGCAAATAAAAACAAAAATAAGTTATTATTTATCACTGATTTCCAAAAACCATAAAGTGTGATAATATCTGGTACTGAGTAAAGGAAACTCATACATGCTGGTAGGAATATAGACTGCTTCAACAAACTTGGAAAATATTTGAGCAAACAGTCTTGGTTTCAAGGAATCTATCCTACAGAAATAAAGGCCTCAAAATGCAAGATAAATACATTGATGACAATGGGCATTTCTTATCATGGTTGTCATATCATGGTGACTGCCTTTAATTTATTCGTGATTCCTAGTATGTTTGTCCTTTTTGCAGTGTGATTTGCTGTTCCTTCCACTGAGACTTAAAGTCTACTTCTCTGCTTCTTGAATCCTGGACTTGGTGACTTTCTTCCAGCAATGGGATGGTACAACTGTGGCACAAACAGAAGTTTAAAAGCAATTGCAGGATTTCCCTCGTGGCTCAGTGGTGAAGAACCCACCTGCTAATGCAAGAGAGGGGGGTTTGATCCTTGGTCCAGGAGGATCCCATATGCCATGGAGCATCTAAGCCCAACTAAGCCCAGCAACTATTGAGCCTGTGCTCCAGAGCCTGGGAGCTGCAACTGCTGAGCCCATGTGCTGCAACTTTGAAGCCAGAGCACCCTGAAGACTATGCTCTCCAACAAGAGAAACCACCGCAATGAGAAGCTTGCTCGCCACACCTAGAGAGTAGCCCCCACTCACTGCAACTACAGAAAAAGGCCTAGCAGCAAGGAACACCCAGTTCAGCCATAAATAAATAAATAAAATTATTTAAAAATTTTTTTTAATGTTTTAAAAAGTAATTACATATTGGAGCTTACTCTTTCTTGCAGATAGGAACAGCCTCCTGGAGAATGAGAGATCATGTGGAGAAGACCCTGGAAACCATCCTAGCTGAGGCCCCAGATATGTGAGTGAGGCCATTCTAAACCCTCCAGTTCCAGCTAAGCTGGCCCAGATGAGAACTGACCAGCCAACTCTCAGAATTCTAAGAAATAATAAATACTTGTGGTTTTAAGTCACTAATTTAGATGACTTGCTTCACAGAAAAATAAATATTTGATACAGTAGTGAAATACAAACAAAATGAGCTACAAAACTTTGGATGTAATCAATGGGAAAAGATCAGTCAATTGTTTCACATCCCTGTTACCAACTTTTATGCAATTATTAAAGTGCTAAAATCTTCATCTATTAGTTCAGAACAACCCTGCCCAATAGAAAGGTAATGTGAGTCACATGTGTAATTTTAAGCTTTTATAGCTACATTAAAAGGAGATAGACAAAATTTTAATTATCTATCTTATTTAACCTAATATACCCCCAATATTATCACTGTATGTGTAATCAATAAAAATTATTTGTTAGGTATTTCACATTCTTTTTTTTAAACTAACTCTTAGAAATCTGGCAAGTATTTCATACTTCAGCACAATTTAATTCTGACTAGCTACATTTCAAGTGTTCAATAGCTATGTGTGGCTAGTGATTACCACAGACTCAAATGTTTGAGTCTCTCCACAGCTACCTCCTCAATTCCTTTTTAAGGGAATTGAGGGACATATAAGGGACATTGAGGGAATTGAAAAGACATATAAGTGTACATCAGTATGCAGAATGGGATGGAAGGATGTAACCCAAGTTGTTAAAATTGCTTTGCCAGCCAATTGAGGTTCGAAGAAAAAGCAAATTATATCTCTTTATACATTCTTATATTGTTTAGCTTCATTATAAAGGTATGTTAATTAAAAAATAATAAAGGTATTTAATTAATATTATTTTTTAAAGTGAATCACAAAGCCTAAAATAAACTAAAAACAATGAGATAAAAAGGAACACATCAACGGCTCCTAACCAAGATTACTTTCAAGATGAAGAAAGAATTTTACTTTTTAATAGAGATCTTTATGCACTATTTCTATTTTTTAAACTTTAATCACATATTGCTTTTCTATAATTTTAAGTTACATTTTTAGGTAAAGTAAATATTGATTTGAAATACTTAATTCCTCATACTAAATATTTATTAAGTATCAGCTCTGATAGGCACAAACTCATTTTTTAACTTTAAGCCATAACAATTTTTAACTTACAGAATGTGTGGGAAATATTTTTGAGCATGGGAGACCTTTGGTGCTCCTTCCTTCTTATTCCAAGTAAGGTCACTCTCTTGTTTCCAATTACTATTCTACTGAGGAATGAAATACATAGAATTAGCTTGCCACTTAGAAACCTAATGTTCAGTTCAGTACAGTTCAGTCGCTCAGTTGTGTCTGACTCTTTGAGACCCCATGAATCGAAGCACACCAGGCCTCCCTGTCCATCACCAACTCCTGGAGTTTACTCAAACTCACGTCCATCGAGTCGGTGATGCCATCCAGCCATCTCATCCTCTGTCATCCTCTTCTCCTCCTGCCCCCAATCTCTCCCAGCATCAGAGTCTTTTCCAATGAGTCAACTCTTCACATGAGTTGACCAAAGTATTGGAGTTTCAGCTTCAGCATCAGTCCTTCTGATGAACACCCAGGGACTCTCAAGAGTCTTCTCCAACACCACAGTTCAAAAGCATCAATTCTTCGGCACTCAGGTTTCTTCACAGTCCAACTCTCACATCCATACATGACCACTGGACTAGCCTTGACTAGACGGACCTTTGTTGGCAAAGGAATGTCTCTGCTTTTGAATATGCTATCTAGGTTGGTCATAACTTTCCTTCCAAGGAGTAAGCGTCTTTTAATTTCATGGTTGCAATCACCATGTGCAGTGATTTTGGAGTCCCCCAAAATAAAGTCTGACACTGCTTCCACTGTTTCCCATCTACTTCCCATGAAGTGATGGGACCGGATGCCATGATCTTCGTTTTCTGAATGTTGAGCTTTAAGCCACCATTTTCCACTCTCCTCTTTCACTTTCATCAAGAGGCTCTTTAGCTCCTCTTCACTTTCTGCCATAAGGGTGGTGTCATCTGCATATCTGAGGTTATTGATATTTCTCCCGGCAACCTTGATTCCAGCTTGTGCTTCTTCCAGCCCAGTGTCTCTCATTGCCAGACATCCTGGAATGTGAAGTCAAGTGGGCCTTAGGAAGCATCAATATGAACAAAGCTAGTGGAGGTGATGGAATTCCAGTTGAGCTATTTCAAATCCTGATAGATAATGCTGTGAAAGTGCTGCACTCAATATGCCAGCAACTTTGGAAAACTCAGCAGNTCTTTCTTTCTTGAGGAGGCTGGCTAATGGTTTGTCAATTTTGTTTATCTTTTCAAAGAAGCAGGTTTTAGTTATCTTTGCTATTGTTTCCTTCAAAGGCATAAATTTACCTAGTTAAAATTAATTCCTCCTAACCACGACATTTATCTTAGAAAAGCAGCTGTCTTTCTCCCTCAGTTTCTGTTGTTTGTTGTATTGTTTAGTCACTAAGTTGTGTCTAACTTTTTTGGGACCCCATGGTCTCTTGCCTCTCAGGCAAAAACTTTGGAGTGGGTTGCCATGTCTTTCTCCAGGAAATCTTACCTACCTAGGGATGGAACCCACATCTCCTGCATTGGCAGGCGGATTCTTTACCACTGAGCTACCGGGGAAGCCGTGGACCCTTTTTACATGCCTGAGGCGTAGAGTCAAGCAAAGCACCACTATGGCCATAAAGTTCAATTTGACCTGAAAAATTTTCAGGGTTGAAGGTAGTGTCTTGATAGTCAGGTAACAGGAAAAGAAATACAGTTTCAGAGGATCCGCATGGTACCCCTGAAAAGAAAGAGTTTGCATTTCTGGGTTCTCCAGGTAAGACATAAATTAGATATTGGATTGGCCAAAAATTTCCTCAGTTTTTAAAATAAAATTGTTGTTGTTCAGTCGCTTAGTCATATCCAAATCTTTACGACCCCATGGATTGCAGCATGCCAGATTTCCCTGTCCTTTGCCGTCTCCCAGAGCTTGCTCAAACTCATGTCCGTTGAGTCAGTGATCCCATCCAACCATTCTGTCCTTTGTCGTCCCCTTCTTTTCCTGCCGTTAGTCTTTCCCAGCATCAGGGTCTTTTCTAATGTGTCAGTTCTTCGCATCAGGTGGCCAAAACATTGGAGCTTCAGATTCAGCATCAGCTGTTCCAGTGAATATTCAGGACTTGTTTCCGTTAGGATTGACTGGTTGGACCTCCTTGCATTCCAAGGGATCCTCAAGAGTCTTCTCCAACACCTCAGTTCAAAAGCATCAATTTTCTTCAGTGCTCAGCCTTCTTTATGGTCCAGCTCTCACAACCATACATGACTACTGGAAAAAACCATAGCTTTGATTAGATGGACCTTTGTTGGCAAAGTAATGTCTCTTTTTAATACACTGTCTGGGTTTGTCATAGCTTTTCTCTCAAGGAGCAAGCTTCATTAAACTTCGTGGCTGCAGTTATCATCTGGAGTGATTTTGGAGCCCAAGAAAATAAAGTCTGTCACTGTTTCCATTTTTCCCCCATCTATTTGCCATGAAGTGGTGGGACCAGATGTCATGATTTTAGTTATTTGAATGTTGAATTTTAAGCCAGCTTTTTCACTCTCCTCTTTCACTTTCATCAAGAGGCTTTTTAGTTCCTCTTCACTTTCTGCCATAAGGGTGATGTCATCTGCATATCTGAGATTACTGATATTTCTCCCAGCAATCTTGATTCCAGCTTGTGCTTCATCCAGCGCAGCATTTCTCATGATGTACTCTGCATATAAGTTAAATAAGCAGGGTAACAATATACAGCCTTGAAGTACCCTTTCCCAATTTTGAACCAGTTTATTGTTCCATGTCCAGTTCTAACTTGCTCCTTGATCTGCATACAGATATTTCAGGAAGCAGGTAAAGTGGTCTGGTATTCCCATCTCTTGAAGAATTTTCCACAGTTTGTTATGATCCACACAGTCAAAAGCTTTAGTGTATCAATGAAGCAGAAAGTATATGTTTTTCTGGAATTCTCTTTCTTTTTCTATGATCTGACAGATGTTGGCAATTTGATCTCTGGTTCCTCTGCCTTTTCTAAATCCAGCTTGAACATCTGCAAGTTCTCTGTTCATGTACTGTTGTAACCTATCTTGAAGAATTTTGAGCATTACTTTGCTAGTGTGTTGAGATGAGTGCAACTGTGTGGTAGTTTGAACAGTCTTTGGCATTGCCTTTCTTTGGGATTGGAACGAAAACTGACCTTTTCCCGTAAAAATAAGAAAGGTATAAGTAAAAATAGAAGACATATTTTTCATTTCTGCCAAGAGCTTTATTGAACAGCGTAGTCATTGTTTTGTTCTACTACCTTCTGCCATTTTGGGGGCAATATCATAATTTCCATCCTTTTTGAGCAAAGAATTTTGCAGGTGCCTTTCACATTCTCCTAGGAAATTGAAATTTTTTCCATCAGAATTTTGTAAAGACCAAAATAAATGCACTTCCAAAGGTGGGATATCTGGTGTATATGATGGATGAATCAGATCTTCCCAGCCAAGCTGTAACAGTTTTTGCCTGGGCATCAAAGGAACATGCAGTCTTGTGTCATCCCTGTCTCTTATACACATCTAGATGTGTATAAGAGACAGGTGGAGGTGATGGAATTCCAGTAGAGCTATTTCAAATCCTGATAGATAATGCTGTGAAAGTGCTGCACTCAATATGCCAGCAACTTTGGAAAACTCAGCAGTGGCCACAGGACTGGAAAAGGTCAGTTTTCATTCCAATCCCCAAAAAAGGCAATGCCAAAGGACGCTCAAACTAATGCACAATTGCACTCATCTCACACGCTAGTAAAGTAATGCTCAAAATTCTCCAAGCCAGGCTTCAGCAATACGTGAACCATGAACTTCCAGATGTTCAAGCTGATTTTAGAAAAGGCAGAGGAACCAGAGATCAAATTGCCAACATCTGCTGGATCATGGAAAAAGCAAGAGCATTCCAGAAAAACATCTATTTCTGCTTTATTGACTATGCCAAAGTCTTTGACTGTGTGGATCACAATAAACTGTGGAAAATTCTGAAAGAGATGGGAATACCAGACCACCTGACCTGCCACTTGAGAAACCTATATGCAGGTCAGGAAGCAACAGTTAGAACTGGACATGGAACAACAGACTGGTTCCAAATAGGAAAAGGAGTATGTCAAGGCTGTATATTGTCATCCTGCTTATTTAACCTAATGTTAATTGGTAACGAAAAGTGCTGTTTCCTAATTTTCTGTCCTACTTATGTAGTGTCATTTTTTTATGGGGGACATAATATGAAGATACTGAATATCCTAAATCTTTTGTCATCAGTTTATAGGACATCTATAGTATTATTTGACTATGTTCCACAATGTTTTCTTGGGAACAACCATCTTATAAAATGTAACTTTGTACCCCTGGCCATAATTAATTCTAGAAGTGGGCATCTGGGTGGATCAGAGCACACCCAAGATTATGTGGGCTTTGAATCCAAGGAGTTGAGTCAGTCTTTATCCAGCAGCTGCTGAAGCTATAAGTAAAAAATCTGGAGCTATTAGCAACTTTGCTTCCCTCTGGATGGAACAAGGAACCAAAAGCAGTCAATTGTAGAGACAGAAAGAAAATTGCTCAGAAAGGAGCAGAAGAGAGATAGAAAGTGAGCTCTCATGACTTTTATACTCTTGGTGCCAGTTTTTTCAGAGGTTGATCTGTATCTTTACTCTGCCTTCAGCATTATGTTTCTATCTGTGACACCATTAGCTTTCAATAAAATCTTCATTTACAACTAAAACCAGTTTAAGCTGGGTATTCTTTAATGTGCATGAAATAATCCTAGCAAATACAAAGGAAGACAAATGTATATAGAACGATTGCAGTTGGGTTTTTTGTTTTTTTTCCTATTTTCCATTTGTATTCTAGCATGATGTTAAACAACTTTCAAAATTTTTATTGAAAAAATATTTCATTGAATCTGAAATTTGCCTATTCATGATAGAGGCATTATTAGTTGCATATCAAGCATTCATTCCTCTACTTTTCCTGCTAAAAGAAAACTTAGTTGTGCAGGTACTCACTCCTTTCTCCCAAGGAGCACACTAACTGAGGGAAAGATGATCCATCCTATTGCCATGCATGGCATATCCCTATCAGCTGTGTATTAAACCAATTACACTACAAGGAAAGATGTTTTAAATTGATTATTTATTTATTTTTGCCTGCACTGGGTTTTCGCTGTTCCACACAGGCTTTCTCTAGTTGCAGCTGTTGTGGTGCAAGGACTTCTCTTGCCATGTCTTCTTCTGTTGCGAAGCATGAGCCCTAGGCACACAGGCTCAGCAGTTGCAGCTTGCGGGCTCAGCAGTTGCAGCTCGCGGGCTCTAGAGTACAGGCTCAGTAGTTGCAGCT
>SJYX01010196.1:109774-185103 GCA_006410675.1 Oreotragus oreotragus | reverse complement strand
AGTTGCAGCTCACGGGCTCTAGAGTACAGGCCAGTAGTTGGAGCTCGCGGGCTCTGGAGTACAGGCTCAGTAGTTGCAGCTCGCGAGCTCAGTAGTTGCAGCTCACGGGCTCTAGAGTACAGGCCAGTAGTTGGAGCTTGCGGGCTCAGCAGTTGCAGCTCACAGGCTCTAGAGTACAGGTTCAGTAGTTGCAGCTCACGGGCTCTAGAGTACAGGCCATTAGTTGTGGCATCCTGGTCCAGTTGCCCCATGGCATGTGGGATCCTCCTGGACCAGGGATCAAATCCATGTTCCCCACATTGGCAAGTGGACTCCCAACAATGGGACCATCAGGGAAGTCCTGGGAAAGATTTTTATTCTATGGTTAGAGAAGTTTTTATGTCCTATGGGACATAAACAAGGAAATTGCAGTTTTAGCTGTTGCTGGAAGCCATCTTCCTACTATGAAGAAAGTAACTAGAGAAGATTTAACCCCTTCCATTATATTTTTATTTTTTAACTTTAATGAAAATGTTTTTCATTTAAAGAATACCTAGTTCCTTTGAAAATATGGTTGTTCTTTTTTCATAACATCCCATTCTTGCTTTAAGGATTCTTTTCCTTTCAGACTTTGAATATTTTAAAGACACATATTTTGAGTAATACAATATAAACATACTTATATTTACTTTACCACTAGTGCCATGGCACTATTGCTAAAGAACACGTGTGCCAATGCAGGAGACAGAAGAGACTCAGTTTCGATCCCTGGGTCGGGAAGATCCTCTGGAGGAGGGCATTGCAACCCATTTCAATACTCTTGCCTGGAGAATCCCATGGACAGAGGAGGCTGGCAGGCTACAATCCACAGAGTTGCAGAGTCAGACATGACAACTGACGTGACTTAGCACACACACATATACAGGAATGAAAATGGGAATTTATGATGGATTCATAGAAAGGTAAGCAGTACAGTTTGGCTAGAGATGTTTGCTATTCCATGGATGAGAATCATTGGCATAACCTGGGAGCTTACTAGAAATGCTGAATTTGGGGCTCTACCCCAAACTTACCAAATCAGAAGATGCATTTTTAACAAGATTCCCTGGTGACTGGGGTTGTTCATATAAATGTGAAAGTTTGAGAAGCTCTGCTGCTGTAAAGGAAGAGAAAGCAACATAGTTAGGGAGGTCAATAAGACTCCTCTGCTATTTCAGATTTAAATTTTAGTCCTTTGTGGAAAATGGCTGTCTATGGGGTCACACAGAGTCAGACATGACTGAAGTGACTTAGCAGCAGCAGCACGATGACTACGCTAAAGCCTAACCTACACTAAAGTTCTGCACGATGACTACGCTAAAGCCTAACCTACACTAAAGTTCTAACAGTTAGAACTGGACATGGAACAACAGACTGGTTCCAAATAGGAAAAGGAGTACATCAAGGTTGTATATTATCGCCTTGTTTATTTAACTTATATGTAGAGCATATCATGCGAAATGCAGGGCTGGATGAGTTACAAGCTGGAATCAAGATTGCTGGGAGAAATATCAACCTCAAATATACAGATGGTATCACTCTAGTGGCAGAAAATGAAGAACTAAAGAGCTTCTTGATGAGGGCGAAAGAGGAGAGTGAAAAAGCAGGCTAAAAACTCAGTATTGAAAAAACTAAGATCATGGCATCCTGCCCATCACTTCATGGCAAATAGAAAGGGGAAAGGAGCAAGCATGATAGATTCCTCTTCTTGAGCTCTAAAGTCACTGCAGATGGTGACTGCAGGCATGAAAGCAGATGATTGTTTCTTAGAAGGAAAGCTATGACAAACCTAGACAGTGCATTAAAAAGCAGAGACATCACTTTGCCAACAAAGGTCCGTATAGTCAAGGCTATAGTCTTTCCAGTAGTCACGTATGGATGTGAGAAGTAGACCATAAAGAAGGCAGAGTGCTAAAGAATTGATGCCTTCAAACTGTGGTTCTGGAAAAGACTCTTGAGAATCTCTTGGATAGCAAGGGTATCAAATCAGTTAATCCTAAAGGAAATCAACCCTGAATATTCATTGGAAGGATTGATGCTAAAGCTTATGCTTCAGTACTTTGGCTACCTGATGTGAAGAGCCAACTCATTGGAAAAGATCCCGATGCTGGGAAAGATTGAAGGCAGAAGGAGAAGAGGGCAACAGAGGACGAAATGGTTGGATGGCATCACCGATTCAATGGACATGAACTTGGGCAGACTTCAGGAGATGGTGAGGGATAGGGAGGCCTGGCGTGCTGCAGTCCACGAGGTCACAGAGTCAGATATGACTTGGCAACTGAACAAGTTTGCATAATCTCTAGTATATGTTACTTAAAGACTCTAAAAAAAGCACTTATTTAATATAAAAAGTACTTCCACATTTACAAAGCTTCCAGATGATTATTACTATATTATTATACAATAATTATAACTGATGTAAACAAAAGCCAGTTATTAGAACTTTTTAGTGAAACAGATAAGTGGAAATTTGCTCATCTACAAGAAAAAGGAGAAATAAACTGTGGGGCATCCATACAATGGATGTTATATTTAGCAAAAAACAAAACAAAAACAAATTATGATTCATACAATAGAATGAATGAATCTCAAAGAGTATGAATAACTGAAAAGTAAATGAATCTCAAAAACATTAGCTGAGTGAAAGAAGCCTTGTACAAGAGTATAAGGTTCTATAAGAACTAAATCTATGGTGAAAAAACAGTGATTGCTTTCAACATTGGTTAAGGACAGGAATTGACTAAGAGAAGGGGTTATGTTTTGGAGTTATGAAAACGTTCTATATCTATCTTGATAAAGGTTAAGCTTACACAGGTAAATGTATATATGTCAAACTCACCAGAATGTATACTTAAGATTTGTGCATTTCACTTTACATTTAAAAATTGTAGAAAACTTGAACCCTAGTTAACAATACATAAGCTGAAGTCTTTAAAGGTGAAGCATACTGAGAATATATGCAGTTTGCTTTGAAATGCACAAAATAATAAGATGATTTGATAGAAGATGGACTAGTTGGTTATGGCTAGGAATGGTTAGTTATATGATAACATGAATATACCAAAATGTTACCTATAGAATATAAACTGGGAGGTAGGAGGGGGTATATGGGTACTTACTGTACTATTCTTTCAACTAACCTCCTACACTTAAATTTTTTCATAATAAAATATTGGGGGAGAGAAAAAAGTTGCAGAAAAATTAATTGTAATTTTATTTAAAAATATAAAATGTGTTTTCAAGGATATATTTAAATGAATAGCTAAAGGTATGAAAGCTACACATAATTGCAGGAATTGTCAAGCTGATCTTAAAATTCACATAGAAATGAAAGGACACAAATTAGCCAAAACAGTCTTGAAAAAGAAGACGAAAGTTGGAGGACCAAAATTTCCTGATTTTAAAACATACCATGGGGTGGGAGGTGGGAGGGGGGTTCAGGATTGGGAGCTCGTATACACCCATGGCAGATTCATGTCAATGTATGGCAAAACCAATACAGTACTGTAACTGTCTCTTATACACATCTAGATGTGTATAAGAGACAGGTCTGAGCCACCAGGGAAGTCTAAAGCAGTATAAGCTAACCCGTGTTGCTGTTTTAGCTCAGGATGTTTGTAGTCATTTGGTCTAGAAAAGACACTAGTTGTGTCGTTGGTCGGGGAAGGCAATGGCACCCACAAATTAGCCAAAACAGTCTTGAAAAAGAAGACGAAAGTTGGAGGACCAAAATTTCCTGATTTTAAAACATACCATGGGGTGGGAGGTGGGAGGGGGGTTCAGGATTGGGAGCTCGTATACACCCATGGCAGATTCATGTCAATGTATGGCAAAACCAATACAGTACTGTAAAGTAAAATAAAATAAAAATAAATAAAAAAATAATAAAACATACCAGCCAGCTACAGCAATCATAACAATGTGTTACTGGGATAAGAACAGACATATAGAAAATAGAATAGAATTAGAGCCAGAAATAAAGTCTTACATTTACGGACAACTGATTTTCAACAAAGATGTCAAAAAAATTCAATGGGAAAGAGACAGTCTTCCAATAAAATGGATATCCACGTGCAAAAAATTAATTTAAACTCCTTTTTCACACCATATATAAAAATTAACTCAAAAAGGATCACAGACCTCATGCAAGAGCTAAAGTTGTAAAACTCTCAGGAAAAAAATAGAAGTAAATTTTCATGAATCTTGGGAGTAGGTGATGGTTTCTAAGATATGACATTAAATAGTACAAGCAACCAAAGGAAAAAAAATTAATTGGGCTTTATCAAAATCAGAAAAAAGTTTAGATTTATTTTTAATTGAAGGGTAATTGCTTTACAATAAAATTAAAATGTTAATGCTTCAAAGTATCATTAAGAAGGGACTTCCTTGGTGATCCATTGGTTAAGACTGTACATCCACTGCAGGGAGCATGGGTTCTATCCCTAGTCATGGAATTAAGATTCTACATCCCATACTGCAAGTGGTTCAGCCAAAAAAAAAAAAAGAAAGTGAAAGACAACCTACAGAATGGGAGAAAATATTTGCAAGTCATATATCTGATATGGGACTTATATCCAGAATATACTAAATTCAGTAACAATTAAAATTGCTAAATTCAATAACAAGAAGACAAAAAAACAATTTTTAAAGAGTGTCTGAAAAGATGTTTCTGCAAAAGAGACATACAAATGGATGATAATGGATATGAAAAAATGTTCAACATCATTAGTCATCAGAGTAATGCAAATCAAAACCACAGTAAGATTCCACTTCACTTCCATTAGGATGGTTACAAACAAAGAGATAATAACAAGTGTTTGAAAGGATGTGAAGAAATTGGAACACTCATACACTGCTGGTAAGAATGTAAAACAGTACATCCACTTTGTAAAATAGTCTGGTAGTTCCTCAAAGAGTTAAACAGAATTACCGTGTGACTAATTCCACTCCTATATATGTACTCAAGAAAAATGCAAATTTATGTCCAATATAAAAACTTCTATGAGAATGTTAATAACATTATTTATTCCTACAGTCAACAACTGGTAAACAATTCAAATGTCCATTGGATGGTGAATGGATAAACATGTTGGTATATCCACATGATGGAATATTACTGGGCAATAAACAGGAACGAAGTACTGATACAGGCTTCGACATGGATAAACCTTGAAAACACTGTACCAAGTGAAAGAAGCTGTCACAAAAGACACATACTCTATGATTCCATTGATATGAAAAGTCTATAATAGGCAAAAAGTTGGCTTAAAACTGAACATTCTGAAAACTAAGATCATGGCATCTGGTCCCATCACTTCATGGCAAATAGATGGGGAAACAATGGAAACAGTGAGAGACTTTATTTTGGGGAGCTCCAAAATCACTGCAGATGGTGACTGCAGCCATGAAATTAAGAGACAATTGCTCCTTGGAAGAAAAGTTATAACCAACCTAGACAGCATATTAAAAAGCAGAGACATTACTTTGCCAAGAAAAGTCGATCTAGTCAAGGCTATGGTTTTTCCAGTAGTCATGTATGGATGTGAGAGTTGGACCATAAAGAAAGCTGAGCACCAAAGAACTGATGCTTTTGAACTGTGGTGTTAGAGAAGACTCTTGAGAGTCCCTCAGACTGCAAGGAAATTCAACCAGTCAATCCCAAAGGAAATCAGTCCTGAATATTCATTGGAAGGGCTGAAGCAGAAGCTGAAACTCCAACATTTTGGCCACCTGATGCAAAGAACTGACTCATTTGAAAAGATCCAGATGCTGGGAAAAGATTAAAGGCAAGAGAAGGGACGACAGAGGATGAGATGGTTGGATGGCATCATCGACTCGATGGACAATGAGTTTGAGTAAGCTCTGGGAGTTGGTGATGGACAGGGAAGCCTGGCGTGCGGCAGCCCATGTGGTCGCAAAGAGTCGGACACTACTGAGCAACTAAAGTGAACTGAACTGATAATAGGCAAATCCACAGAGACAGAAGGTAGATTAGTGGTTGCTAGTGGAAGGGCAGATGGGGGAATGAGGAGTGACTGTTAATGGGCACTGGGTTTTGTTTTGCAGTACAGCATGTATTCTAAATTCATAATGATGATGGTTACTCTCTGACTACCCTAAAACCTACTGAATTGTATACTTCAAAAGGGTAAATTGCAAGTTATGTGAATAATATCTCAGTAAAGCTACTATTCAAAAAACACACTTTGGGTTTGTTGTCTGGTACACAGAGATGACTTTCAGATTTCTGCTGGTAGCAAGGGGGTGGGGAAATTGCAAATGTGGTAACTGCTGCTAAGGAAACACCAGCAGTTTCTAATTTTATGCTGTCCTATATTCTGCTGTAACTCTCATAGCTTTTGATAATGTTATACTTGGGGCCAAAACAGAAATGCCTTTTATATTTTATTATAACAACTAAGCTGGGAAAACAATTCACCAATTGCTTTTTTAAAAAGGAAATGAGCTAAAAACAACATAGATGTAAGTGTAGCTTAAATAAACCTTTGCTCAGTAAGATGAATGTGTTCACTGGGGAGGGAAAGTTTGGTAGTAAAAATAGTTTAAAGTGTTACATTATTTTAAAAAGCATTTTGTTTCATTTACTGTAAATGGTCAACATCATTTTAAAACAGATGGTAAATCTGTTGGATAGTAAAAAGAAATGACATCTTGCTTCCATTTTCTTATTTCTTCCAGTTCATTTCTTTACCACAAATCATTTTCCATTGTTGGAGGATATTAAATTTAAATCAAACTGAAAGGAAAAAAGCAGGTAGCTATGTTCATAAATTCATGTTTCTTAGCACTGCTTCTTCCTATAGCCTTCAATTTATGAAGAATATTTCAAATTGATCTATTCATTCTGGATGTGAACAAAATGAGAGTTTCTTTTCTTGAGCAAACAGCTCTTTCAAGAAATATATTTACAAAATGAAAAACATATAATTATGATACCTAAACATTTAAATAAATTTTAATACTCTTCTATGAGAAAAGATCTAGAACCGCTATACATTTAAGGAAGGGTATTAAGTTTAATTTGTAAAGATAACTAAGATGCTTACCATGTTCTTATACATCGAGTGTGTATATATGTATGTGGACATACATGCATTTATGTATATAAATGTCTATGTATGTGTATAATGCTCACAATTATGTAAATAAATAGGTAAAAATTCCTTACAATAGTCCAGTATGATGTGAAAATGAAGAAAGAGCAAGGTTAAGCAATTTGTCCTGAATTTGTCCCTGAAGGATTCCCTGGTGGATTAGTGGATAAAGAATCCACTTTCAATGATGCATTAGATCCAGGAGATGCAGGTTTGATTCCTGCGTCAGGAAGATCCCCTGGAGGAGGGTACGGCAACCCACTCCAGTATTCTTGTCTAAGAATCCCATGGATAGAGAAGCCTGAGAGGCTACAGTCTATGGTGTCACAGAGTCGCACACGATTGAAGTATCTGAGCATGCATGAAGAATGTGTATAGGAAAGCAAGAATAAGCTAGACAACTACGGGGAAAGAGTCGTAGAGGACCTAAAAACAGGTGACAAGAGGAGAGCAAAGGTATCAGTTCAGTTCAGTCACTCAGTCTTGTCTGATTCTGCGACCCCATGGGCTGCAGCACGCCAGGCTTCCCTGTCCATCACCAACTCCCGGAGCTTGCTCAGACTCATTGTCCATCGAGTCAGTGATGCCATCCAACCATCTCATCCTCTATCGTCCCCTTCTCTTTCTGCCTTCAATCTTTCCCAGCATCAGGGTCTTTTCCAATGAGTCAGTTTTTCACATCAGGTGGCCAGAGTACTGGAATTTCAGCTTCAGCATCAGTCCTTCCAATGAATATTCTGAACTGATTTCCTTTAGGATTGACTGGCTGGATCTCCTTGCAGCCCAAGGGACTCTCAAGGGTCTTCTCCAACACCACAGTTCAAAAGCATCAGTTTTTCGGTGCTCAGCTTTCTTCATGGTCCAGCTCTCACATCCACAGAAGACTAGTGGAACAAACCACAGCTTTAGTTAGACGGACCTTTGTTGGCAAAGTAATGTCTCTGCTTTTTAATACGTTGTCTAGGTCAGTCATAGCTCTTCAAGGAGCGTCTTTTAATCTCATGGCTGCAGTCACCATCTGCAGTGATTCTGGAGCCAAGAAAATAAAGTCTCTCACTGTTTCCATATTTTCCTCATCTATTTGCCATGAAGTGATGGGACTGGATGGCATGATCTTCAGTTTTTGAATGTTGAGTTTAAGTCAGCTTTTTCACTCTCCTCTTTCACTTCCATCAAGAGGCTCTTTAGTTCCTCTCTGCTTTCTGCCATAAAGGTGGTTTTGTCATCAGCATATTTGAGGTTATTGATATTTCTCCTGGAAATCTTGATTGCAGCTTGTGCTTCACCCAGCCCGGCATCTCATATGATGTACTCTGCATATAAGTTAAATAAGCAGGGTGACAATACACAGCCTTGACATACTCTTTTCCCAATTTGGAACCAGTCTTTTGCCCCATGTCCGGTTCTAACTATTGCTTCTGGACCTGCATACAGATTTCTCAGAGGCAGGTAAGGTTGTCTGGTATTCCCATTGCTTGAAGAACTTTCCACAGTTTTTTGTGATCCACACAGTCAAAGGCTTTGCGTAGTCAATAAACCTGAAGCAGATGTTTTTCTGGAATTCTCTTGCTTTTTATATGATCCAATGGATGTTGGCAATTTGCTCTGGTTCCTCTGCCTTTTCTAAATCCAGCTTGAACATCTGGAAGTTCACGATTCAAACACTGCTGAAGCCCAGCTTAGAGAATATTGAGCATTATTTTGCTAGCATGTGAGATGAGTGCAATTGTGTGGTAGTTTGAACATTCTTTGGCATTGCCTTTCTTTGGGATTGGGATGGAAACTGACCTTTTCCAGTCCTGTTGCCACAGCTGAGTTTTCCAAATTTGCTGGCATATTGAGTGCAGCACTTTAACAGCATCATATTTTAAGATTTGAAATAGCTCAGCTGGAATTCCATCACCTCCACTAGCTTTGTTCATAGTGATGCTTCCTAAGGCCCACTTGACTTTACACTCCAGGATGTCTGGCTCTAGGTGAGTAATCACACATTGGTGGTTATATAGGTCATTAAAATCTGTTTTGTATAGCTCTTCTGTGTATTCTTGCCACCTCTTCTGAACATTTTCTGCTTCTGTTAGGTCCATAGTGTTTCTGTCCTTTATTGTGCCCATCTTTGCATGAAATGTTCCCTTGGTATCTTTAATTTGCTTGATGAGATCTCTAGTCTTCCCCATTCTATTGTTTTCCTCTATTTCTTTGCACTGATCACTGAGGAAGGCTTTCTTATCTCTCCTTGCTATTCTTTGGAACTCTGCATTCAGATGGATATATCTTTCCTCTTCTTTGCCTTTCCTTCTCTTCTTTTCTCAGCTATTTGTAAGGCTTCCTCACAACCTTTTTGCATTTCTTTTTCTTGGGGATGATTTTGATTACCACCTTCTGTACGATGTTATGAACCTCCATCCACAGTTCTTCTGGTACTCTATCTATCAGATCTAATCCTTTGAATCTATTTTTCACTTCCACTGCATAATCATAAGGGATTTGATTTAGGTCATACCTGAATGGCCTAGTGCCTTTCCCTACTTTCTTCAATTTAAGTCTGAATTTGGCAATAAAGAGTTCACGATCTGAGCCACAGTCAGATCCTGGTCTTGTTTTTGTTGACTGTATAGAGTGTCTCCATCTTTGGTTGCAAAGAATATAATCAATCTGATTTCAGTATTTACTATCTGGTGATGTCCATGCGTAGAGTCATCTTGTGTTGTTGGAAGAGGGTGTTTGCTATGACTGGTGCATTTTCTTGGTGCAAAACTCTGTTAACCTTTGCCCTGCTTCATTTTGTACTCCAAGGCCAAATTTGCCTGTTACTCCAGGTATCTCTTGACTTTCTACTTTTGTATTCCAGTTCCTTATAGATGAAAAGGACATCTTTTTTTTGGTGTTAGTTCTAGAAGATTTTGTAGGTCTCTATAGAACCACTCAACTTCAGCTTCTTCAGCATTAGTGGTTGGGGCATAGACTTAGAGTACTGTGATATTGAATCGTTTGCCTTGGAAACGAACAGAGATCATTCTATTATTTTTTAGATGCATCTAAGCACTGCATTTCAGACTCTTTTGTTGACTATGAGGGCTACTCCATTTCTTCTAAAGGATTCTTGCCCACAGTCATAGATATAATGATCATCTGAATTAAATTTGCCCATTCTGGTCCATTTTAGTTCCTAAAATGTCAGTGTTCACTCTTGCCATCTCCTGTTTGACCACTTAAAATTTACCTTGAGTCATAGACCTAAAATTCCAAGTTCCTATGCAATATTGTTCTTTACAGCATCAGACTTTACTTCTATCACCAGTCACATCTACAACTAGGTGTTGTTTTTGCTTTGGTTCTGCCTCTTCATGCTTTCTGGAGTTATTTATCCAGTAGCATATTGGGCACCTACTGACCTGGGGACTTCATCTTCAGTGTCATTATTTTTGCCTTTTCATACTGTTCATGGGGTTCTCAAGGCAAGCATATTGATTAAGACATTCTGGAATGCAAAGTCAAGTGGGCCTTAGGATGCATCACCATGAACAAAGCTAGTGGAGGTGATGGAATTCCAGCCGAGCTATTTTAAATCCTAAAGATGATGCTGTTAATATGCCAGCAAATTTGGAAACTCAGCAGTGGCCACGGGGAAGGCAATGGCACCCCACCCCAGTACTCTTGCCTGGAAAATCCAATGGATGGAGTAGCCTGGTGGGCTGCAGTCCATGGGGTCGCTAACAGTCGGACAGACTGAGCGACTTCACTTTCACTTTTCTCTTTCATGCATTGGAGAAGGAAATGGCAACCCACTCCAGTATTCTTGCCTGGAGAATCCTAGGGATGGGGGAGCCTGGTGGGATGCCGTCTACGGGGTCACACAGAGTCGGACACGACTGAAGTGACTTAGCAGCAGCAGCAGCAGCGGTGGCCACAGGACTGGAAGAATTCTGAAGTTGTTTTTCATCCCCTTCTCCAGTGGACCATGTTTTCTCAGAACTCTGCACCATGGTCCATCTTGGGTGGCCCTACATGGCCTGGCTCAGTTTCACTGAGTCAGGCAAGGCTGTGATCCATGTGACCAGTTTGGTTAGTTTTCTGTGATTGTAGTTTTCATTCTGTCTGCCCTCTGATGGATAATGATAAGAGGCTTGTGGAAGCTTCCTGAAGGGAGGAAATCTGTCTTGCTCTGATGGGCAGGGCCAAGCTCAGTAAATCTTTAATCCAATTTTCTCTTGATGCTGGGGCTGTGTTCCCTCTCTGTAGTTTGGCCTGAGGCCAAACTGTGGTAATGGTGGTAACAGCTACCTCCTTCAAAAAGACTTATGCCAGCACACCCTGTGGCTCCCAGGACTGTTGTATTCAGCGTCTCTAACCCCTCAGCAGGCCACTATCGACCCACGCCTCCACCTGAGACTCCTGAACTCTCGTCTGGCTCAGTCTCTCATGGGATCACTGCTCCTTTCTCCTGCGTCCTGTGCATACAAAGTTTTGTTTGTGCCCTCCAAGAGTCTGTTTCCCCAGTCCTGCACAAGTTCTGTAACGAAATCCCACTGCCCTCGAAGTCAAATTCCCTGGGAGTTCTCAGTCTCTTTGCCAGATCCCCAAGTTGGAGAATCTGTTGAGCAAAGGTATGTCACCACATAATTATCAGATACCTGCTCTGTTCTAGGGTGGTGAAATGATGATTGAGCATTTATTACTAAGGTTGTGCCTATGCCTCTGTGGGCTGACTATGTAGGTGTCCCCCTTTTATAAGCATTTTCTGAACCTGTAAGAATCATAAAGATGTAGCAACTTGCCTATAAAAAAATACCAGAGAAGGGGAGAAACCAGTAGAATATAGTAATATGGAAGCCTAGGCAAGAAAGAATCCAGGTGAGAACAATCCTTAGTGTAGAATGCTGCAAAAATCATCAAATAAGATTTGGTCTGAAAATGGTCCATTTACTCACTTAATAAATAAATATCTATTGGCTATTTAGCATATGCCAAGAACTATATTAGGCATGGGGATACAGTAATACACAAAGCCAAAATAGTCCCTGCTGACATTGCATGTAATAGAAGAGACAGACATTAAATGCCTATTTTAAGAAATACATATTTAGAGATTCCAGTGCCAGCCAAGAAGGCATAGTCCAATAAAGCTTGTCCTAACTGCTAATTATAACTAAATACTCTAGATAAAATACAAAAAGCAACTACCTGAACAAAAAAGTCAACACAAGCAATATTCAGGAAAAGAGTCAAAACTGGAGAAGGGGCCCATACAGGAGTTTCTCCTTTGTGTGTGTATGCGTATGTGTGTGTGTGTTTTACTTGAGGATGGGTGCCCAAGTGAAGCTGTCACAGTGGCAGCACAGGCAACTAAAACTCCTAGAAAAACCCTGTCTTTGTAGACAGAGGACTGAAAAAAACAGGTCCCTGGGGTTCAAAGAATTTTGGGAGAGAAATCCCCATTTTTTTTCTCTCTGGTTTCCTTTTGCTGTGGCACAAGCAACTTCAATTCCTTAAGAAACGCCATCATTCTAGCTACAGAACAGGGCAGGAAGTTGAGGAGTACCCAAGAGAGAAGAGAACATGAAAAAGGGTTCTATTTCTGGGTATGAACCAACATATGTCTAGGACTCATTTTGGAGGTACACTCCAGAGTAGCACAAGTAGCAAAGTCCCTGAGAACTGAACCATATGATGCAAAGCACAAGTCTGAGATTAATCCCTGAGTAGCATAGAGGAAGGACAGAACTGTCCTGACACCGCAACCCATGGAGGAGGGTGGGGGGAGGAAAGGACAAAACAGACCTTACAGTCTCAATCCAATGGATGACTGGGTGCAGAAAAAAACAAGAGAAGTCAACATGCTTCAGATGATTTTCATAGGACCCGGAGTATCACACACACACAAAAATTTCAAAATATCCAGGAAGGGGGTTCTTCTGCTAGGTATTGACATATCCTACTGGCTTCCCTGGTGGCTCAGATGGTAAAGAATCTAACTGCAATGTGGCAGACCTGGGTTCAATGTACCCCTCAAATGTCTACAGTGATTCCCACAGAGGTGCCCCATACAGGCATCCCTTTAATAGATCAGGTTAACATTGCCCTTCATTGGCCATCATTCATAAGTGGTAAAGACTAAAACATAGGGGCTTTTATCATTTTTCAATTCCCACCACTGCTACAAAAACAGCATGCAATTCAGCCCATCTTGCTGATTTGTTTTTACTCTCTTTGTATTGGCCTTTGATCAGGGTGGTTATCTGTTTATATTACACCTGTCATCTATAAACCAAGCAGCTCTTTTTTTTTTTTTCCCCAGCCAGTGTTCAAATTTATTTTAATGTTGTTTTAAATGTCACAAAATTTTTATCTCAATTTTCTGTTTGAATCTTGATATAAATAAGTCCTACACATTGTAATTAGTAATATGTCTTTTTTATTAATTTATTTTAATTGGAGGTTAATTACTTTATAATATTGTAGTGGTTTTTGCCATACACTGACATGAATCAGCCAAGGGTATACATGTGTTCCCCATCCTGAACTCCCCTCCACCTCCCTACCCATCCTATCCCTCAGGATCATCCCAGTGCACCAGCCCTCAGCACTCTGTCTCATGCATTGAGCCTGGACTGGTGATCTGTTTCACATATGATAATCAGTTCAGAGCTATTTATTAGGGTACTGTTCAAGTGATACCACAATCTGGCAGCTCTTCATATAGTTTCAAAGTCAGTCCTGGGGAAAAGAGGTTCCCTGCTCATGAGTACATGATCCTTGCATTCCACAGGTAGCATGAAGCTGTATAAACCATTTCCATGTTATTATGGAACTCTTCTGGGTATTGCCTTCCCTAATAGAGTGCTTTTCTGATGCCATCCAAAAACATCATAGTTAGCTCAGGTTTCAAGATTATTTTCTATCCTTCAGTCATATGGGCTGTTTTGATTAATGTCTGATAGCAAGCCAGTAATTGCCCCTCAGATAGCAATTCTCTAAACTAAAGTCCTAGTACTCAATGCTGGGAAATGCACACAGGCTTTTGCAAAAAGCCCAGTCTATGCTCCATACACAGCTATTGAACAGAGAATTTGTCCACGTCAGCACTCCAGTTCGTACTCTATGTAGTTTGAACTCAGGCGATCTAATCGGTTTCCATTTAACCAAATGATATTGCTTCAAAGACAGATTTACATTTGTTCCAATTTTACAATACTTAGTAGGTGAAATGTTCCCCAAATAAATGTTAATCACCATAATATAAGCAAGGTAAAAGACCCAATCACTTCATATAAAGCCTATTCAAACATACTGTTCTTCACACTTTCACCTTAACCCCACCAATGCTGACAATCCTAGCTGTAGCCTGTATCATGACTTCATCAACAGATTTTGGTTTTAAAACAACAGCAAGGGGAGACATTCCCCAGTCAGGCATAATATTCTTTCCCATAAAACATTCAGATAAAGGAGACACAATTTCTTTACACAAACCTTCTAATTTTATAATCTTATCAACTCTTCTATTTCTATAATTTCTCAATTTGATTAAAGTCCAAATTAGCGTTTAATAAATGGGTTTCCACACCACAGTGCATGGGGCTCTGCTGTAAGGAAGTCTCAGAACTCTCTCTAGACCTGACCACTTTACCCACACAAGTGCATATAGCTTTGGTGGTCTGGCCAGAAGACCTTGGCCTCTTGGTAAATCTTTACCTTGGTTAACCTATCTAACTATCACCCTAGGTAATTCTGGCTAAGGTTTCTCAGTGTAATTTGTGCTTTCTGGCTTTTTACATCCTTCTAAGTGTCAGACTTTATTTTGGGGGGGGGCTCCAAAATCACTGCAGACAGTGACTGCAGCCATGAAATTAAAAGATGCTTACTCCTTGGAAGGAAAGTTATGACCAACCTAGATAGCATATTCAAAAGCAGAGACATTCCTTTGCCGACTAAGGTCTGTCTAGTCAAGGCTATGGTTTTTCCTGTGGTCATGTATGGATGTGAGACTTGGACTGTGAAGAAGGCTGAGCACCGAAGAATTGATGCTTTTGAACTGTGGTGTTGGAGAAGACTCTTGGGAGTCCCTTGGACTGCAAGGAGATCCAATCAGTCCATTCTAAAGGAGATCAGCCCTGGGGTTTCTTTGGAAGGAATGATGCTAAAGCGGAAACTCCAGTACTTTGGCCACCTCATGTGAAGAGTTGATTCATTGGAAAAGACTCTGATGTTGGGAGGGATTGGGGGGAGGAAGAGAAGGGGACGGCAGAGGATGAGATGGCTGGATGGCATCACTGACTCGATGGACATGGACGCGAATTTGAGTGAACTCCGGGAGTTGGTGATGGACAGGGAGGCCTGGGGTGCTGCAGTTCATGGAGTTGCAAAGAGTCAGACACGGCTGAGCGACTGAACCGAATTGACAGCTAACCTAATAATGAAAGATTGAATGCCTTCCCCCTAAAATCAAGAACAAGGCAAGGACAGTACTCCCTGTCCATCGCCAACTCTGAGAGTTTATTCAAACTCATGTCCATAGAGTCAGTGATGCCATCCAACCATTTCANGAAGGAAGTAGGTGATTATTTTCTGGAGTATCTGGACAGGCTTTCTGGAAGGTGCTCTGTTCTAAAAAATCAGCTGCCCAGATCTCTGAGTGAAGAGCCCAGGAGTCCACAGCAGCCTTCCAGCCAGATCTCCCTTCCCTACATGTTCCAGCAGGCCCCTCTGCCCAAGATGTCCCACTCTCCCATCCAGTCCACCAGCTTGCCTGGAGAAACAGGTCTCATAACAACTCATCCAATGTCAGTTTGCCTGAGTCACCTTTTTCTGATTGTGTTGGTATCTGAATATCTTACATTTTCATTAACAGAACTGAATCTGCAGTCAGCCTATCTCCTTTGAATCCTGGCCCTCCTACCAGTAGATGATTAACCACGTGAACTTGCCTCAGCTTTCTCATCTGTCAAATGGGGGTAAATGATGGTCTTATGCCCCAGGGTGGTTGTGAAGCTTAAAAGCAGTAATGTGTGTCAGGGCTTAGAACAGTATCAAGCATGTGGTAAGCCTCGTGCAGATGCTAAAGAGAATAAACAAAATAAGCTTATGGAATAATATACCCCTCCCTCTGGAAGAGTTGAAATGACATCTTATAAAAATAAAATTTTGGATACAATGACCTGAGACAAACTGACTGAGGAGTCCTAAAAATGCTTAAAATTAGATAAAGTAGAAAATGACAGTTAAGAGAATACAGAATAGTCCCATGATTCATAAAGTGCTGCAAATCTGAGACTGACTAGGAATATGAAATTAAATGGGCATTGCCCTCAGACAAATTGGTTTTTTAAAAACATCCTAAAACATCAACAAAATGGCAAAAATGGAGAGACCAAATTAGCTGATTAGGTTAGAAAACACTCAGAGAGTATTTGACTTGGGGGGAAGAGTTATTAGATGAATTAGCCTCTGGTAAATGGCCCCTGAGTTTCCCCACCCCACCTTGTAGACCCTGAGTATGGGTCGGGTGGTGTGCAGGGCCCCGGCCTTGGTCTTGGGGAGGGCTGTGCAGGTTAGGGAGGGTCCAGGCTTCTGGACTCTGTGTTTTCCCTGTTTGCTGAGCCTTCTTGGGACAGATGACCCCACAGGAAGCAAGAAAAGTTGTTCTGAGGTCCTGAGGGAGTGTCTTGTTGCCCAGAAGTCTGAGGATCTGGGCCCAGATAAGACTCTTGAGGTCTTCACAGAGGGCGATGTTGATATTTAGTCACTAAGTCGTGTCCGACTTTTTGTGACCCCATGGATTGTAGCCTGCCAGGCTCTTCTATTCATGGGATTCTCTAAGCAGGAATACTGGAGTGGGTTGTCATTTCCTTCTTCAGGGATTCTTCCTGGCCCAGGGACTGAACCTGTGTCTCCCTCACTGGCAGGCAGATTCTTTACCAGTGTGTCACAGAGGGCGAGGTGGTTTTAATCAAGGATTTTGGAATCCAGCGCCATATTCCTTAGCCTTACTTGCCCTCCATTTCCGTCTGTAAATAAATGTCCCCACCTTCCCACTGTTTTAGTAAAGGGCTTGGCATGGCGCCTGGTGCCCAAGAAGGCTGTATGATTTCAGCACTGCTTTCAAAGTAGCTTCTCAAGGGCTCAGAGGGCAGCCAGTAGCACCAGAGTGAAGGCTTGGCTCCTCCAGGCCCTTGGAGTGGGGGCTGGCCCAGGGTATCCTCACTACTCAACTGTCTGCTGGAACTTTCACAATTGCAATTGTGAGATCAGGCTCCTCCCCAGGTCAGCGAGCCCTGAGTTCCCCAAGGATAGAAATCAGGTCCCACCAGGACCACCATGCTCCCTGGAGCCTCATGCCATCTCTTCTCAGGGTTGGGACCCTGGAGCCTTCCCTCTAGCTTGCTCTTTTCTCAGTCCCTATCCAGGACCACCCCATCTCCACCCCACCATCCTGCCCACCTCCCACTAGATCTCCTCCCAGGCTCTCCTCCCAGCAGAAGCTCTTATATCTGCACACACTTGTTCTTAGCTCCCATGTGTGTGCTTAGTCTCTCGGTCATATCAGACTCTTTAAGACCCTTTGGACTGTTGCCCAGCAGGCTCCTCTGTCCATGGGATTCTCCAGGCAAGAGTACTGGAGTGGGGTGCCATTTCCTCCTCCAGGGGATCTTCCTGACCCAGGGAATGAACCTGTGTCTCTGTGTCTCCTGCACTGCAGGTGATTCTTGACTCACTGAGCCATCGGTTCTCATGACGAGCTAGTAAATACACAATTAATTCTTCACCATTATTTTCTTCCTGCTCATGTCTGCTCTAGGCTATCAACTTCATAGGGTAAAGGCTGATATTTTCACCCTGTGTCTTTACCACGCATGATCCTCCTTAAATACTGGTTGAATAAAGTATTACTGAATAAACGAGAGGGCTGGAGCCCAGGTCCCTCCTGGGTTCCCTTACTTCCCCACCACCTGCTCCAGGTCACTTACTCTATTTTCATAGACAACAGAAATCTCAGAATAGTTGGAAAAGGATCCAGAAATAAGTAGCATTACCATGAAGACCCAGAGCAAGGAAGACTACTCTTTGGGGCTAGAGAGACCACAGTGCTCTTTGGCAGTTATGCAATGATACCTTTGGGTGGTTAACTAGTCTCTAATCTTGGGCCATCCAGGGGGCTAGGGGCAGGGCCTGGGTGGACTCTAAGGGGAAAGCAGACTCTTGCCTCTGAGGTTCCCAGTCCTGACATCCCTGGGGCCCAGGGTAACCTCCACCTGTGCTGGAGTCTGGGGCAGCAATCAGCAACCCTCTCCATCTAACCAGCCTGGGCAGTTGGCATCATGGCTCCCAGAGGGGCAGGGCCAAAAGGCAACCCTGGTCCTAACACCAGCTCTCTTGGAAGGCACCCACCCAGGGAACAAGTGCTAGGGGGCAAAAGAGCTCAGAGAAGACATCAGGAGTAGGAATGAGAGGTTGTGGGTGGTAGTGAATCTACTCCACAGCCTCCACCTCTTCCTGCAATGTCGTTAAAAGGACCTGGCAGGTCCAGGGACTATCTGCCCATTGGTGCACTGACCATACCTTGGCACGGTGCCCCGTCCTGTCTTCCACCTAACCAGACCCCCTGGAAGGTCAGGGCCCCTCGTGTCTTCATCTTAAGTACCTGGTACAAAACCCCAGCTGTGTTTACTGAGTGCTAACTCTGTGCTAGGCACAGTCACAACCATTCCTCATGACAACCTTATTCAGTAAGCACCAAAACCATCCTCATTTCACCCAGGAGGAAACTGAGGGGAAACGTGAGTAGCCTGCCCAAGGTGACACACTAATCAGCAAAGCAAGGATTTGATCAAGTCTGTTGGCAAAACCACTTTGCCACAGACAGTGGATGCTCAAGGAGTCCTCTGTGACATATGGGGATGGGACCAGGCCTCCTGACCTCCATCCTGGCTCTGACCCTTGCCCTGCATGGCCTCGAACACTTTTAATGTTGTGGCTCTTCATGAAAAGTGTGGCCCTCCCTCTCTGAACCTCAGTTTCCCCATCTTTAAAATGGGGGAAAGAGTTAGAGATCAATTCCTCCCACATCCCTTTCTGGGTATCACTCCCTCCCAACCTCACTCCCACTTCTTCAGCTCTTTCTGTGCAGCTCCTCTCCATCTCAGCACCCCCAGCTCCCACCTGCAGACCCTGACTCTGGCCAGTGCACACACCCACAGCTTTGGGCATGGGGGTATACTTACCGCTTTGAGAAGTGCTTGGCAGGGTTGGTTCCCCCAGGTGTCCCCTTTGCTCCATTGCTCGTTTGATACTGAGGGCTGCCTGGTTTCAGGCACTGAGAGGAGGGTGGGGACTGGCCTGCCTGCAGGAGACGGGGGACAGCTCTCTGGGGATCCCTCGTGGGGAAGGACCAGAACTGGGATGGGTGAGGAAGGGACTTGAGGCTCCTACAAGGAAGGGGGAGTGCAATCCATGGAGGAGGGGACAAAGTGGACAGAGACTAGGAATTCCTGGACCCGAGGAAAGGGCATGTCCTAGACACTAGGGCGTCTCCCTGCACGCTCTGCTCATCCTCAAGGGCTGCTAAGTCCCATCCTAGCTAGTGTTAAGAGTTTCATCTCCCTCCCCTTCCCCCTCATTTAGGCAGGACATCTCCATCCCATCACCGGATGCAGGGATCCCCAACTCCATGCCAGCCACCAGGCCCTAAGACCTCTTCCATCCATCTCCTAACAGGGCTGAGTGAAACTAAACCCAGTAACTAAGCAGTGAGCCCCCCACCCCCCACCTCCGCCCCCTCGCAGTCAGGGGAGCACAGAGCTCCAGCTCCCGGCACCCCCACCCTGAGAACAGCAGCCCCCACCACACCCCACACTTACTTTAAGCAGTGGCGGGAGAAAGCAAAGCAGACAGAGGACACGGTGCGGGTCGTGGAGGAGGCGTGGGGCCCCCGCGGGACCTCCCATGCCCTGTGCGGCCGCGGACAGGAGCGCACCTCCCAGCGCGGCCGGCCCGCCCCGCCCGCTGACTCCCGGGCCTCTCACCCTCCTCCGCTACCGGCCGGAGCGGAGTGGGCCCCTCCCTCCCCAACGCGCCGGGGCGGCCGAGGTACGGCCCTGGGCACTGGGGGTATCTCCTGCCTCCCCCACCGGCAGGGACACCGCCCCACGGCCCGCCCCCTCCAGGTTATTTATAGCGGCGCCGGGCAGCGGCTTCTGCCTAGGCAGCCAGAGCCGAGCTCTGGCCCCAGAGAAGGGGTTAATGCCTTTCACCAGCCAGCCACCTTTGCCAGGGCTGGAGCTCCCTGCTCCCGGGAGAGAGGAACCGAGAAAGGGAGGAGGGGGTCTTGGCGGTGGTTGTGGCCAGAACACTGAATAGGCTGGGGAGATCGCATCCCCACCAGGCTTTCCAGCCCTGCCCGCATCTTCTAATTGGCCTGGGCAGCTTTTAACAGGCACCATGCCTACTGGAGACTTCCCTGTTGGCTCAGACCATAGAGGGTCTGCCTGCAATACAGGAGACCCACCTCAATCCTTGGGTTGGGAAGATTCCCCTGGAGAAGGGAAAGGCAACCCACTCCAGCATTCTTGCCTGGAGAATTCCATGGACAGTGGAGGCTCCTGGGCTACAGTCCATGGGGTCACAAAGAGTCTGGCATGACTGAGAGACTAACACTCTGCCTACTGGGACAATTGAAATTCCTATGTGGAGGCCAAATTAAATAATAGCTCTGTATCAGTGTTCAACTTGGTGATTTTGATGACTGCACTGTGGAGTCTTGTTCTTATGGAGTAATATTTAGGGCTACAGGGGCACCATATCTCACACTTATTTTCAGATGCTTCAGAAATACACATACACGTGCACACATAAATACATACATAGTGATAAAGAGAACAATATACCAAATGAGGCAAAATGTAAATAATTGGGAAATGTGGGCAACTACATGTGTATTCTTTGGATCATTCTTCCAAGTATTCTGTAGATTCGAAATAAAAAGCTAAAAACTGTATTAAAAAAAAAAAAAAAAAACAAGGACAATAAATGCAGCGATGTCAGGTGCCGCCCAGGGCTTCTGTGTTTATAGGCTGGGATGGGGCCCAGGCACTGGCGTGCTTCAGTAGATTTTACAGGGGTCCCGACACCAGGCAGGGCTGGGTGATGGTGGTCTCAGATGGGGACAGGCCCAGAGTGGGGCTGGAGGTGAGCCTAGTTCTCTAGGAGCCCTTGAAGCAGCCTCCGGAACTGTCCAAACAGGTGAGCCTGGTGTGCAGAGTTGAAAAGCTTAAGCAGCAGTTCCAGTGTTGTTAGGATCTGAGGGGAAAGCATTTGAGGAATGTGATTAGTGAGGCACTGAGCTTTCCTGGGAGGGTGCAGCCCAAGTTACAGAAACTTCGACTGTTTATGTTCTCGCTGGTCTCTGCCTGGGACACTCTTCTGTCCCTCAAGTCCTCCCCTCCTCTACCCTCTTCCTCCAGGTAGCCCTTCCTGACTGTGCCTTCAGCTTCCACATCGCCCTCCCCTGAAATCTTAGGGCCTAAATCTGAGCCTCTGGCTTCTCTTTGATGTGCATTGTTTGCTGAAGGCCCTTGAAGGAGGTTGGTCTCCAACCAACTTGGCGGGGAGGCTGGAGGCACTTCTTTTTATTTCTTCCTCTCTTTCTCCTCTGTTGTCCGAGTCTAGCTCCTGTGTTGCAGAGGCATCTTTATGGGGAAAGCAAAGGAAGAGTCGACCAGACCTCCCCATTCATTTGAAGGTTACAGGGTTGGGGGGTGGTGGAACCCCGAGACAGGATATGGCTTTGCCAGACCCAGTCAGATAGGCTTGGTCAGAGAGGGCTCCTGGCAGAATATGAGCACTCAGCAGGATTTTGACTGAAAGAGAGTTGGTGGGTCATCACGAGTATCACCAGTCCTTTTCAGCCGTGTTGCCGGAGCACCTCCACAGCCAGACTCACAGTGGATGCTGCTGAGCAGAGAGCAGAGGCTCTGACTGCAAGGTCAGCCTCATTGCCTGTGCAGAGAGCGCCAGCAGAGGGGGCAGATGTGNATATTTTTGAGGGTGGCAGGGAAGAGTAATATTTCTTGGTGTTAATTATTATTGGAAACTTTTCTTATTAGCTTCGGGAAAGCTGTTTCAACATAAAAGGAAATTTGTAGGTCACCTAAATGAAATGTTTATTATTAGTATCAGTTACTCATGATGTTGCTTAATACGGAGTTAAAATTTGATGTTTTCTTCCTAGTCTTTGTAGGCATTAAAAAAACAGATTCACTCTTCTGGGTGAGCGGAGTAAATGTACTGAGTATTCTAGTATGAATGAGTACTATGAGTATTATTAACATCTGCTGGGCATCCATACTTGGAGTATTTTGCCAGTTCCTTCTGTCAGAGAACTGGAGGCATCTGAAGCACAACTTTTTCTGTAGCAGATGTTCCCTGAGTTTGCATAGGGCAGCAGAGCCTTCGCGTCAGTGGGGAGGAAGAAGTCCTCTAGTGTCGAGTGCTAGATAACCTGAAAATAACTTATCTGCTGTGATTACCAGCCTCTCCTTTAGCGAATAACCAATTCCAGTGAGCCACATATTGCCTGTACTTAACCGTTCACTTATAATAGTTTCTGCTCTTTGATTTTTAGGAGACAGAGCCCTGAAGCAAAGAAATCACAGAACAAGTATTCAAGGGCCATGCAAGCCAACTGTAGTCAACTGCACAGCCCTTCAGGAGCTGCAGGCAGTGAGGATGCCTCAGCCTCCCAGTGTGTCCAAACAAGACTGACAGGAGAAGCTTCCTGTCTTTATTCTGGAGATGTTCATATCCAGATAAGCTCCCTAACTAAAGAATGTGCTGAAAATCCAAGCTCCAGAAATACAAGGTCAGGTGTCCACAGCTGTACCCATGGATGTGTACATAGTCGCTTACGGAGTCACTCCCACAGTGAAGCCAGGCAACCTGATGATAGCGACACGGAGTATGGAGATCATGGTAGCAGCTCCTTCTCAGAATTCCGGTATCTCTTCAAGTGGTTGCAGAAGAGTCTTCCATATATTTTGATTCTGGGTGTCAAACTTGTTATGCAGCATATAACAGGTAGGGTATGATAAAGCATTGAGTTGTTTCATTGCTATATTCAGCTAATTCTCTATTGGTAATCTACTTCATGTATTTCAGTTTCTTACTTTCTGTTAGCTTTTAAAATTGTATATGCTTCCTTTAAAATCATGTCATTGTGTTAGCTCTTTTTTTTTTTNGTAGGGTATGATAAAGCATTGAGTTGTTTCATTGCTATATTCAGCTAATTCTCTATTGGTAATCTACTTCATGTATTTCAGTTTCTTACTTTCTGTTAGCTTTTAAAATTGTATATGCTTCCTTTAAAATCATGTCATTGTGTTAGCTCTTTTTTTTTTTTAATTTCAATTAACTGGACCTTATTTTCTAACAGGAATTTCTCTTGGAATTGGGCTGCTTACAACTTTTATATATGCAAACAAAAGCATTGTAAATCAGGTTTTTCTAAGAGTAAGTATAATCAGCAACTAAAAAATCATTAAATGTTTTTCCCTGTAGAATTATATGCTCATTTTGAGAGAAATAGGAATTAAGATAGTTTATTTGATAAATTTAAATAGGTATAATTGAACATCCATAATATATTGTTATCTAAATGACCTGGAATAAATGATTTGTCCTAATACTGAATTGTTTCACCGTATTTTCTTTGTATGTTGGGTTCCTGATAAATAAAAACTAGACGGATTAAAACCTAGACAAATCACCATATGGTCTGATTTGTCAAATGCCTTCATGTTTTAAGTTAATTTGACTACACTAAGTAATGTGACCATTATTTAAAACTTAAGCCATTGTATTCTAAGATTTAAAATACTTAAAAGTGTACATTGAACAAATGGGTATTGAATTATTTAGATTTCTCTTATTTAAAGAAAACTAAACCCAAGAAGTTTTTTCTTAATAATTGTCAGAGTCCTATTCTTGTAAATTATTGGGAAACAGGATTAATGTGTAAAATTTCACCTTCAAGCAACTTTAAAGGGTTATATCTGTGTAAAGAATCATATATTTTGACCTGAAAATTTGTGGTTACAACCTATCAAACCATAAAAGTTTAATTTAGGGTTTAAAACTAGTAAAACTTTCAGTTAAACTAGTAATTAAAACTTAATTATAAAACAGATTAAAAACAAATTATTCTTACTGAATTGTATGAGAATTTTAAAAATTATAAACCCTGATAACTTAGTGGATTTCTACATGCCTGTTTTGTTAGGAAGGCAAATATGGGGAGCTACAGAAGTAAAGTTTTCATTTAGGTGGGTTCTTTATGTCAGTTTGTAGATTTGGCTTTGAAACATAGGTAATGGTGTTACACAATGAGGAGGCTTGTATTTTAAAAATCTGTTTAAATTTGTGTTGTTTTGTTCATTAAAGCTATATAAAATAGAATATGTACAATTTAACAAATAACCTATATTTTTATTAAGAGAAATTAAAACATTTTAAGTTAATAAATTAGTCATTAGTTAAATGATATTTAAAATTCTGGCATAATTCAAAGTAATAAATTATAAAATTATTTATTTTTCAGGAAAGGTGCTCAAAGATTCAGTGTGCTTGGTTACTGGTATTCTTAGCAGGATCTTCTGTTCTTTTATATTACACCTTTCATTCTCAGTCACTTTACTACAGGTAATTAGAGGCCCAAGTGCACAATCACATATTTTTATATAATCATATATTCCATAGCACTTTGTAAAGTTTTACTTGCACATACTTACTGTTGGAGTTCAATTTTTACTTATTTGTCTAGTTCCAGGATAGTGAGCTTAAAGTGATTTATTCATGTTTTATACCCAGTGCCTTGCCTCATAGCAAGTGCTCAATAAATTACTTTTGATACTAAAATTTTTACTTATATAATCAATAGTTACTAAATACCATTAGATTGTTGTTGGTGACCTTTTTTATTTTTGACAAATAAAAATTGTATATATTTAAAATACACAACATGTTTTGATACATGTATAAACTGTGAAATGATTACCACAATCAAGTTATGATTTATTCATGTTTTATACCCAGTGCCTTGCCTCATAGCAAGTGCTCAATAAATTACTTTTGATACTAAAATTTTTACTTATATAATCAATAGTTACTAAATACCATTAGATTGTTGTTGGTGACCTTTTTTATTTTTGACAAATAAAAATTGTATATATTTAAAATACACAACATGTTTTGATACATGTATAAACTGTGAAATGATTACCACAATCAAGTTAATATATCAAGCACCTCCCTTAGTTACCTTCTTGTGTGTATATGGGATAAGAACACTTGATATTTGTTTCTAGAAGAAAACTTGCTAAAGAACAGTAGTTGATCAGTTTCCATGTCAGATGGAAGTGTTCTGAATTTTCAGCTTTAATCAGATAACTAGAAATCTGGGTTTCAGTGGTATTGGAGAGATGTGGACAAATCTGGGATATAGTTTATAGGTGTAGCTGATACCACTCAGATTGGATTGGGTGGGTGGGTGAGGGGAAAAATCAAGGGTGATGCCTGGGTTTTTTAGTCTTAAGCAACTGGCTGAATGGTGGTGCCATTTACTGGGCTAGGAAAGACTGGAGAAGGAAATGGTTTTGAAGGAAAATCAGTAATTTTGTTTTTGAAATGTTGAGAGGCCATGTAGAACTGTTAAAATGATTATAGTTATTTGTCATAAGTCAGAGTAGAGGTTAGAACTATAAATTTTGGTGTTATCAGCACATGGTGGATATTTTAAAAACATGGAACTCGACAAGATGAACCAGGGAAAGAAAGTATAGACTGAGAAGAAGGCCTAGGACTGGACAATGCCCACAGTTAGCCAGAGGAGTAGCAGCAAAGGAGACTTAAGAAGCAGTCATTAAGAACAACTAGACCATGTGAGGGCAACTCGAAGAGAGTGCTGTCAGAAGTCCAGGCAGAAAATATTTCAAGGAGGGAAGGGGGAAAAGTGACCTTCAAATTTAGCAAGAGGGAGGGAGTTGATGATCTTGACAGAAGCAGTTCACTGGAAAGGAGAGATGAGAATCCTGACTGGAGTTGGTTAAGGAGAGAATGACAGATATCTTTTATTTGTGAATTTTTTAGATTACAGGCTAGAGGATGTCAATCATGACAAGTTAGGAAGACTCTGTTTTCTTTGAGGAGGAAAGATTTGAAATTAAAACACTTTAAAAGTCTCTTTAAAATAACCAAAATAATCTGTTTATGTAAACTTTAGCATCTTGTCAAACTCCTATTTTTTACACATTATTTGGTAGCAAATTTAGAACCCCTGTCAGGACTTTTATCTTTTTATGTTGCTTTTAGTAAGTTTTGATGTTTTTACCTTTTTATGTTGCTGTTAGTAAGTTTTGATGTTTTTCTTCTCTTGGTAGCTTAATTTTTTTAAATCCTACTTTGGACTATTCAAGCTTCTGGGAAGTACTTTGGGTTGTTGGAATTACAGACTTCATTCTGAAATTCCTCTTCATGGGCTTAAAATGCCTTATTTTATTGGTGCCTTCTTTCATCATGCCTTTTAAATCCAAGGTAAGATCTAGTATGTTTTATTGGAAAGATGTTAGCAAACCGTATCAGTGCTTCAGTTTAGTTCAGTCACTTAGTCACGTCTGACTTTGCGACCCCATCAAATGCAGCATGCCAGGCCTCCCTGTCCATCACCAACTCCCTGAGTCTACCTAAACCCAAGTCCATTGAGTTGGTGATGCCATCCAACCATCTCATCCATTTAAATGATTCTTTTTATAATTTTCCAGTTTGCTCAATAACCTAATTATTATATTATCTCAGACCTATTGAAACAAGATATCCCTTCCAATAAAATCAATTATACAATACTTGCTTTGGAATAATTAGAAATCAGTCCCCACATCATATATGGGAAAATATTTACATTTATACTTCTCTTTTCCTCCAGGGCATTATTGATAATTCATAACTGACTATATGCAGTTATTTGGAATTTTTTCATATTCAGTTAAAACTTTTAAATTTTTGTAGTCAGCAAGATATTTTATTGTACATAAAACATTTTCACTGTCACTCTCTAGGAATTTTTTTTGAAAACAAACCAGTTACTGTAACATCTAAGAACCAAGTTGAGGTTGTCAGTCATAATCATTGTGAATACTAATTTTATAGTTCTGTTATTGTGCCATATACTCATGATGCTCAGTCCAATATGGAGTATTTGTGCTGTGTATATAAGTAGCTTTGTTGGCTCTGTCTTCTTTTTTCTTCCTTTTTAGGGTTATTGGTATATGCTTTTAGAAGAATTATGTCAGTATTACCGAACTTTTGTTCCCATACCAGTTTGGTTTCGTTACCTTATAAGCTATGGGGAGTTTGGTAATGTAACTAGATGGAGTCTTGGGATACTGCTGGCTTTACTCTACCTCATACTAAAAGTAGGTAACATAATAAATTTTGTCATTTATAATGATTCATATAATAATAATGTTTACAGAATTTACCTGTAACTGATTTTGTCTTTGTTTTATTAATCTTCATATCACTAGTTTGAAATAAATGGCAGATTCTATACTTAGAAATGGAGAAAAGGAAATAGGTGTCTTTATCTTAATCCATTGGTTCTCAGATTTTATTGGGGGAGTGGAACTCCATGTAGCATGCAGTATCTAAGGGAGAGAATGAGTAGAAGAGAACATACCCACCCCCATCAGTAGCATCTATCAGGTACATAATTCTCAAACTAGTGGAGTATCTTGTCGTGTCCCCTCAACTTGGTCACTTTATGAAATTTTAAATATGTTAAGGACATGTGAACCAGGTAAAATTGCCTTGCCTTTGATTTAGTTAAGTATATATTTGTCTTGACCAGATTGTAACTCTAGGCATTCAAATGTACTTGATTTGGTTACGAGTTGGCTGAAATTGATAAGTTGAGTAAAATATCCCATAATTGGACTTTATATTTAGAATGAAATTAGTTGTGATATGCAATGAGCATTGTTGATAGCAGTATTTGATATTAGCATTGATCTCTAAGTTTAACAGAGATGGCTCTTTGAATTAATGAATTAGGATTTATTTTGCCTTTCAGCTTCTGGACTTTTTTGGACACCTGAGAACTTTCAGACGGGTTTTGCGAATATTTGTTACACGACCAGTAAGTATTTTTTATCATAGGAAACTTTTTACCTTTCTTCATTATAAAATTTAGTTCAGCAGTTTTACAAATGCAGACTTATTTGTTTAGAAACACTTCTAGTACTTTGGCACTTGGGGTTATGATGATAAAGAGGTTTTATTTCTGTGACCCGTTTCTTAACTTGGGCATTGACAACTCCTGATGGTTGATGAAGTAATTGTGTATTTGAGTGTGCCTCTTGCCCTTTCAGATCACCTGACATTTTTAACTTTTTATAAACATTCCCTCAAAAATCATATGAATTTTTGTTCCTCTTTTAATACACAATTAGTGGCTTTGTGTGTTTTCATTAACTCCTATTCACCTTCTGTGAAAGTGTTTATAATATACTTCAATGATTCTACTGATGTAACAAACTGTAGAGAAAGGGTGTCTTGTCATAGCTCAAATGATAATAGCTCATTTGCTATTTATTAGCCTCAGAGGTTCCGTATATAAGTGTGATCACCAGATTTCAGAGTTTGATTCTCAGTTATAGAGTCCATTAGGTACTTCAACAGTTACGTGGTCAGAACTCAAGAGACTATGACTTAAAAGAATGCCAATCTAATAATGTATGTTTGAAAAAACAACAGGATTTTACCAATGAAGTGGACTAAACTAACTGGCCAGGGCACCCGTTCCCTAAGATAGTAACACAGTACCAAGTTTCACTGCATCCTATTCAGACTTCTTTCCTTAAAAAGATACAATAAAATCCAGACTTTAGCTTTTGAATTTAGCTATCCAGTACATGGAGAAGGCAATGGCACCCCACTCCAGTACTCTTGCCTGGAAAATCTCATGGACGGAAGAGCTTGGAAGGCTGCAGTCCATGGGGTCGCTGAGGGTCGGACACGACTGAGCGACTTCACTTTCACTTTTCACTTTCCTGCATTGGAGAAGGAAATGGCAACCCACTCCAGTATTCTTGCCTGGAGAATCCCAGGGACAGGCGAGTCTGGTGGGCTGCCATCTCTGGGGTCGCACAGAGTCGGACACGACTGAAGTGACTTAGCTTAGCATCCAGTACATAATCAGTTATGTTTGTACTAGGCTTCTGCTGTAGCAGTTAATCTAATAGAGCTGGAGCTGAAATGCCTTTGGTATTTTCTCCATGAAGCATTAAGAGACTATCACAGTCATCAACACTGTTTTGTTCTTGAGATTCTCATGTTCCTTAATGTTGCCCTGGAAATGGCAAGCATCATCAGGATATTTTCACCTGAAGGGAGTCTGCATTGTGCCAAAGTGCTATTTTAAAGGCTTGTCAGCATACACATGTGCAGTGTACTCTTCTAAATGGCATTTACTGAAGGGAAATTGGCATCAAGATCATCCATCAGTATCTTATTTCTACAATCTTTAACATCACTGATCTCAAAAAATTTTAATTTTCAATTTATATCCTTTGAGTTTTGATTTTGTTAACTTTCAAAAGTAAGTTTAGATCATAGCCTCAGGCTGCTAAGTCATGTCATACTTTGGGTCTCATGACGATGACTGAAACTTGGGTGTTCTTTTCCTCAGCTACATTTTCCACATCATTTCTACAGAAAGATGATCTCATTTATAACATTTTGTCATACCCCATTAATGACTAAATTCTACTGAATTTGTAAGGAAGTTATAAGATCTTAACAAGATCAGAAACTTTTTAGGACTTTAGAAAAGGAAATTCAAAGGTTTGTGTTGTTTTGACAGTAGAGTGGTATCCAAGTGACGTTTTGCAATTACAGTTCTTTTGTAAAATTTTATCATTCTTTGCTAGTACTAAATGCTGGTTTTTGTGATAAAGATGATAATTAAAATTATTTTTAGATTTAGTGGTGGGACACTGTTTAGTGGTCCCCCCAAACCTTCTTCATATTGAACTCATGTGGAAAGCGTTCAAAAATTAGATTTCTGGGTTACCTTCTGGTATATCTGGACCTATTGAATTGATCTCCAATGTGGAGCACAGAAATCTAAAGCAGTCTCTACATGAGTTACATTCAGCCAACCAAGCTCAGCATTGACTTTAAACCAGTGTCATAGGTAATAAGTGGCTCAATTTGGCAATACTGGGTTACACAGTACATGAATATAGACTGCATAATTCTTGTCTTTTACATTGCTTGGTCTCTTAAACCATTTGAATTTCAAGCACTATCATTACTTGGGAATCTAACAATCTTCCAAGATTCTATTTATGTATAATGTAATGAGTTCACCTTGATGCAGACATGATTCTGCACACATAGGTCAGCTCTGAAATGTTTATATCCTTTGGGAAAGTTTTCAAATGCCTAGTTCCTTGGAGATTTGAGAAATACAGTATCACCTATATATTTAAAGAACAGAACCTTATCTTTATATAGAGTTACGGAGTCCCTGCCAGCAAGAGACAGTGTTCAGACGTGGATGATATTTGTTCAGTATGTCAAGCTGAATTTCAAAAGCCAATTCTTCTCATCTGTCAGGTAACTCTATTTTTAAGCAACCTTAATACAACACTTCTCTGGACTTGCAAAAGTCACATTTATGTTTTCAGGAAAAAATATGTATATTGTTTAGCAGAAACTAGCATTCAGGGCACATACTATGAATTTCTTATTTGTGATTAGGGGTTTGGTAGGTTAGCTAAGTTTTGTCCCTTATGTTCTAACAGTTTTTATGTAGAAGTGTGTATGAAGGGATTGCAGACAGGATACCAAAGTGACTGGAAAACAGACTATTTTTAATAATGGAATACTAGTCTTTAAGAATACCAGTGTGTTACTGTATTGTATAAGGCCATTTCCTGTTATTCCTATAACTCTCAAAGATTGTATTAAGCTGTTAGTCATTATGTTATTGTCATTTGGTTGCAAAGTTGTATCTGAGTCTTTGCAACCCTGTGGACTACAGCCAGCCAGGCTTCTCTGCCTGTGGGATTTCCCAGGCAAGGTGTGGGCTGCTATTTCCTTCTCCAGAGGATCTTCCCAACCAGGGATTGAGCCCTCATCTCCTGCGTTGGCAGGCAGATTCTTTACCAGGGAAGCCCCTTTTAGTCATTATCCTTGATCTTAAAGTCATCACCTAAACATAACTTGTATTTTGTTAAAGGTGGTTAGGTGGATAGGAGGAGTCAGAATACTTGTCTCTGCCACTAACACTGCTCTCTATGTTCTTGAATGTTATACTTTGTTGTCTCACTTGTAAAAGGAACTGTTTTTCTGCAGTGTGATGAATTTAAAGTTAAAATGTTACCAACTATAAAATCTAGTTCTTAATTCCCTTACAGCATATATTTTGTGAAGAGTGCATTACCTTATGGTTTAACAGAGAAAAAACATGTCCGCTGTGCAGAACTGTGATTTCAGACCATATAAACAAATGGAAAGATGGAGCCACTTCATCACACCTTCAAATATATTAAGTTTTCAACTTAATATTAAGGCCACAAAACACTAATTTTATTTGGTTACAGTGACTACTGGTAAAGACATTAGAATGGATTTTCAGGGCTGGAAGTAAAGGAAAATGTTCCCAAATGGTTTTAGAGTATTATAGTTAATACTTAAGTGTATAGTCCAGTTTATCAAAATATTAAATGAAAGATCCTATATTATATAAGTAATGTTCAGTCAAATTTATATGAAACATTCTATCCTTATTTGACTTATGATGGCAGTGTTAAGTTGTAAATGTGTTTTCTTGTTAATGTTACCAAAATGACAATTGGGTAATACAACTAGTGGTTTTAGAGGAATTCAGGTATTCTTTCCAGACATTGTTTTCAGAATAAAGAGTATTTTTCATAATATTTTAAGATACACATTATCTGAAAGTAGAATTTGTTTAGCATTGACTTTTATAATTCCCATTCTAAAAATCTTAAATTTTTTCCTAAAATTTGTATTTTTAAATGAAAGCTATGTTATATTTTAGCTGTACAATCAGAATTTTCTAAGGAAGACTAATTTACTGAAGATGAAATATTTTAGTATTGTTATTCTCTGTAGTATGATTAGCAGTCATTGAGAATAAAAGACAAATTCCTTTTCTTTGTGGACATAATACATACAATCCTGCCCTCAGCTTTAATGTTCATGATTTTGCTTTTTGTATAGTGCCATGGACTTTCTTGAATTAACTATTAAAATAATTCACATGGATTACATACAGCTGGTTTCAGTGATGATTTGAATAGTGTGACAAACAAGACCAACTCAGACTCTTAGAAAAGAATTCCCCAGGTATTCCCTGATGGTGCAGTGGTTAAGACTCTGTGCTTCCAATCCAGGTGGTTTGGGTTTAAGCCCTGTTTGGGGAACTAAGGTCCTGCATGCCACCTGGCCCAAAAAAATTTTGTTAAAAAAGAACTCCCCTTATAATTAGCTTCTCTAGAAGAGTTTTGGAAGCTCATGCTTGAATCATCATTACTTGGGGGATTAAAGCTTGTACACAGGCCAACAAAACTTTGGAGAGTGGTTTGTTTGCCTACAGGTATTTGTGCAGGGTGGTGCAAAGGCAAAGAGGCGCTTCCTCTCTCCCCTTGAAACCTCATGAGGGAATCAAGATCTGTAACAAGTCTGAAGGACTGGTTATTAACTACATCTTGACGTGAGGCCTCTGCTCATTTTCTTGTCTACCATCTATCTGCACACAAGAAAAAAAGACAGTGGTGAGAAGGAGAAGTTAGGGGATAGAGGCAGAAGTTTTCAACAAATTTACAATGCTGGTAAAACAAAGACTACACCAATATGGATTAATAAGGATAGTGACCAACCAGATACAGGTTACATCACCTTCATGCCTTATGGCTACCCAAACTGACAAAAGAATGTTAGAAGGCCTGTAACTTTTTCCCCTGCTAGGTTATAAGTACAAGTACTTCTGTTCATTCAGGATGATATACTTAACTATGTTACCTACTTTGAGAACCACTGCAAATATTAAAAAAAAAAAAGCTTACTTTAAATCACCTTCCTAATTTTGTGATGAAGCCAATAGTTGTTATTTGGGTATACAGCAAGGGATGAGTTAAGAAAGACAATTTAACATTAGAATTTGGGTGTAAAAAATACACTAACTTCTTGATAAAAAAGTAAGCGTAACATCTTACCACATGGGTTATTTCCGCCCTAACACAATACCTGCTTATCCTATGGCCATATGGACAGCTTTCTTAATATGACTAACAAGTCTGTGGTGGACAGTGGGGGATTTTTTGTTTTAACAAATAAGCACTTCACTGTGAACTAAAAAGGAGGGAAATGCAGCAGAAGAGCTGTGTTGTTCACTAACAGCACTGATGAACTAGAGGCATTTCTGTACTTTTATTCCTTCAGCTCAAAAACAGGAATTAGAACCCATTTATTCTGTGAATTCATATCATACCCTCTAAAAGACTTAACATCAAGAGTCACTACTTTTTATTAAAAAAAAGTCCCTGAGAACTTCTATAGAGAAACTATATTGGCAAATGTGATTCAGTTATCTCATAAATAAGAGATGGTTTACACAAAACGCCCATCTTACAGCAGATATATTGAGATATTAGTTAAAAACAGATTTGTCCACTAAGTTATCTTGTGCATACACATCAAATAATGAAGTTGGCAAATGTGGCTGAAAAAACTGTTGCACAAGAAAGTCCTTCGGTGTTTCTTTGTGAAGCTGGCTTTCACATAATTTTTCACATGAACTTTTTTTTATTACATTCTACTATTTTGACAGAACTTGGAAATCACAGATGTTTAACACCTAATAAAATCAGTACTAAAACTTGTTACAAATTTGTTCCTTCAGTTTCTCCACAAAAGCAATTTTTACAACTGTTATTCTTCACATATATAGTTTATTAAATATGAGAACCTGAACACATCTAGCATATAAATGGGAAAAATTATTGAAACCATTTGTGTATCTGGTAGTTATTTCTTCCTATCTTAGTAATAATGATAATAAAAAAAATCACTTCTATTTTATGTTCATTCAAATTTGCATTTAATTTCTATTTACATTCATTCAATCTGAAATCAAATACTTTAATACAGTAAACACAAGATGAAAAGCAGAAAAGGTGTTACCCTCAAAGCACTCCTAATAAGGCAGCTGAAGAATTTATTTACTCTGGTAGATGCAAAGCCAACTTGGGGTAGGGAAAAAGAAGTTTTAAAGAGCAAACACAGATGAACCCTTCTTTTCAAATGTTACTTCAGATAATCCACTGAGATAATACTTGTGCTATAGTGGTAAATAAAGAATCACACATGAAGAATTTTGTATCAGCCACAGACCACAGGTCATGGTGGGACAAATACTTATGATTATTTTGTCCAGCTTGCTAGCGTCTACTCCTATGGAAAAAAGGTAGATGTTTGGACATTGATGTTTATATTTGAGGAATTAACCATTTTCAGAGCCTCAAAATCCATTCTTCATAAATTCAACATTTCTCATGAGAATAATCTTAGAACTAGCCCTTATAAGCTAGGAAACACATGACTGAATAACCAAAATAGTTAGGTCCTATTTTAAATATAATATCCAAGGCTTGGATGCAGTTTATTTATAATCATATATTTCTTAAAGAATGTTGAATTTATGGAGTACCATACATGCATTCTTCGCCCCCCCCACCCATTACCTTCTATCTCAAAAAATAGTATGGAAAAATTCTTGAAGGATTCAAATTAGTTAAGACCATAAAGGAGAAAAAGAAGTAACATAATTTTCCTAAAAATCTGGTTCAATAATTAATACTTTACATTGTTAATCACAGCTGGTTTATAAATCCCAGTTTATTCTATAATGCTACAAACCTTATAAAATCAAAATTAGTAAACTTCAGTTCTCAGTGATTATATTTTAATTAAAAAACCGCATGTATAAAATAAAAAAATATCCTGTAAATAGCTGATTTTAAAGAAAATAAGTGATGAAAGAAAAACACTTAAATCTCTTTTTATACACTTACCTGGAATAATAACCCTTTCAGAAACTCAAGACTAGTATTATTGACATATATTTTAAACTATGCTTGGGTTTTTTACAAATAAATATATAAGGTCAGCCATATTGCATAGGTGTGTGCTTTCTGTCTGTGACACTGAAGTGGCACTTGACAAGTTTTCACAGTCATAGTAGGGATATCCATGTATGAGACAATGTCTCAATAAACTCGCCACAGTGTAGAAAATTAATTTCATTTGATGTTTAAAGTTTGAAAAACTTATTTGTATGGATGGTCGGTATGAAATTAATGCTTTTTATGCAGGAGGTTACAGTGTTTGCCACTACTGCTGGCAGTACTAATTATGAAAATGGTTTAACTGTGGGGTGGTTATAGCCAGGCAATCACAATGCAAATGTTACTAGCAAATAGGACTGAGGAGGAATATTTTGGTGTAAAACTTTAACTGGAATTTGGTCAGGCAGTCAACACAATATTAATAGTTAGTAAACATATTTGAAATAATTATCCGAGTAGGACAAGTCATTTACAGTCTGAAATGAAGCCTGTATCTATCACCATAGCTTGTTGGGTTCTGTTTTTTTTTTTTAAGACATCATAAAGACCTGCACTTTTTAAGTACAATTTCTGCCCTTATCATTATTGTAGCTTCTAATTTACTAGTTACAGTTATAAAGTTCAGTAGACTGCTGCAATAGGGAAGAGGGGGTCTAGAGGGAGGGATTTTTTTTTTAAACTTTCTGTCCAAAGATGAGCTGTTATCAGTTGTTTATTGCCACAATTGAAAAGGTGTATTTCCAATCATTTTTCATGGTTCTATTTTTGCTTAATGTCATAGGATTTCATCTTATCTCACTTGAATTGCTGTTTAAGCAAAGCTTGTCTCTTTTCTGGTTAAATTCAACATGCATAAATAATTTTATGGCTTGGATCCTATGGCTCAAAAAGGTCTGGAGAACATAGCAAGCAGCATCTATTTAAGAAAATTGTAGGGTTGCAAAATATTACAAACTGACTTTGCGCACTCAGACTGAAGACATTATAAAAGACAAACAAAAAGAGGTGATAAGACTCAACTGCAACCGCATGATCATCTATTATACCAGTATGCACTGAAATATATTTTTATAAAGCTCTGCAGATATTAAACCCTTTCACCATCTAGTCACGGAAATGCTCTTTTAAGGCAGGAAGTATTTAAGAAAGGTAAAGTTACCTTTATTTTTATTCTTTGTATCTGTGAATCACTTATGTAGACTTTGTTACAACTGCAAAAACATAGTGTCTTGTTAACATGTTTCCTAAATTAAGCCACAAAGTTTTATGCACTGTGGAAGACATTCATCAAAAGGCCATCAAATATTTTTATAAGCAAAAAATGTAGCCCCAATATAGGAGAAAAAAAAATTTTTTTTCCTTTTAAAACCACTGAGGAAGAAATATAAGGAAGGTAGACAGCAAAAACAAGAAAAAGAAGTAAAACTTGAAACCATACCACATTGCTGTAAAGACATTAGACACGAGAGTGGACCATGGCAACACACTCTTCCCCTGGATTTCCCTCCTCTCTCCTTCTCTGCCGCCCCACGATACGCATGTTATCCTGACTCGCTTCTGTCCTTCAGCCATGGGCTGAACATGCTTGACGTCTTGAACTAAATACTGTTATAAGGTGGCAGTATTTTTCCAGTGCAATGCAGGCCCAGGATAAGGATGAAATGAAGGACATACAACTTATGCCCATTCCAAGGCTTCCAGTTAAGCTTAGCACATAACAGTACTGCAAATAGAAATGATTAAGTAGATTTTTTTTTTCTCCTAGTATTACAGACAGGTATTGCAGCTGGGTTACTGAAAATAAACCCTAAGTCCACCCCAATCCCTCAAACGAGCCACAGCTGTGGTTAACAATGATTCATTTGCATTTTTATTTCACCAAGAGAAGAAACAGAAGTTGTCTGGCTTTCTTCACACCAACCAATAATTTCGCATTTTTAAAGTTTGGGATGTTTTCCATAATGAGCTGAATCAAAAATCTATTTGAAAAATATATATTTATATAAAAAAAAGATTCAGGTTGTTTGCACGTAAAACATCAATTGATAAGTTTTTTTTCGTCTTTGATTCCATGTTGCTGGAAAGTTTAACCAAGCTTGCATGCTAATTTGTCCTTAGTTGCAAGTATTATAGGCAAATTCATACTTTGCCTAATGGAAGGATAACCCTTCTTCAACATGATCAGGACTCAACAGTGATTCAGAAGCAACATCCTACCCTTAATACTGTCAGTTTCGAGCCATCAACATGAAAATCCTTGATAGGTTGAGACGATGTTGCTAGGAATCAATTAATTGATGTGCCTAAGAGTTCCGCAATACTATTTTCACTTAAGTTTTTTGCACCATTGATTGATTTTTTTAAATCCATGTTTAATTTTCCTCTGTCCAAAGTGTTCTATGTCATGACACTGACTCTTCGAGACCGTCATTCTGAGTCTTCTTGTTTCACCCTGCAGGATGCTCACACATCCCCTCCCCACCTTTTTTGCCTTCAATTCATTAAAAGCATTGTTCTGTCATAGATTCATACGCAGGTGCTCTGGTCGTTTGGAGATCATGGGAAAAGCTTGCTTTTTGTACGGTCCGGAGTTTGGCTGTCGTATTGGAAGCGGTGCTGAAGCCTCCCCGCTCATCGTCACGTCCATCTGCTCTATCCCACTTGTCTCCATGGGGTATTCCACAGGCGTCTGCGGATTTGCCGTGCTGGCTGAAGCACCTCTTCCCCAGAAATCCCCAGGAGAAAATTTGACTGGGCTTTAAGACAAGGAAGAGCTATCATTTGTCTCAAGTACTATCTCAACAAGAAACATTTCCCTTACATTTAAAGCAAGTGGGGTAATGTGATTTTTTTTCAATTAATTTCCTTTTTGTATGGATTGGCACAGAGGCAGAAGTTGAGCCATCTCTCCCCTAGACTAATTGTTACTTTCCTAACTAGTCTCTTAACCTCTACACTTGCCCTCATAAAACCATCAGTGATACTTAAAAAGTCATTTTACTCCCCTACTTAAAATAGCTTCTCATTGCATTTAAAATAAAATATTTCGCCAAACCTTTGCCATTTTCTTCCTCACTCACCACACTTTAGGAATGTTGACCTCCCTTTCATTTCCAAGAAGGCAGCCAAGTTCTTCCTCCTTGAGGACTTCTGCATGTGCTTTCTTCTACCTGTAACACCCCTGTGCCTCTCTGTTCTGTATGGCTAGCTCCTTCATGAATAGGAGCCCCCATGTTATTTTTTGCATTCTACTAACATATTCTTTTTTTTTTCTACATAGCATTTGGCACTACTTGTAATTACATATTTTTTGTATTTCCTTCTTTGTTTGAGTCTCTCACTAAACTGTAAGCTTCATCAAGACAAGGACAATTCCTGTCATAATCATGTGTCCCTAGCACAGAGCACAACCCCTGGTGCATAATAAATGTTGAACGAATGGTTAAAGAGGACACTCTCCAGTGCAGCAGCTTACTTTCAGGAGCGAAGGTAAAATATATAGCATTTTCTCATTGATTAGTCACAGACGGATCACTTGCAATATAAGAAGGTAGAGATGCTGTGCTTACGCCAACCAAACAGGATGACAGATTTTCCATTTATGTAACTTGGCGTAAATTTGTTAAACAATGTGCTTTATTCTAGACTAAAAAATAATAACAAAGTCTGAATACCTGACAGGTGTTCGTGGGCTGCCAATAAATCTTCGAGGGGATCGGATTTTTGGTTCAAAGGAAAACTTTTCTTTCACGCTTTCAAGTACAGATGGAGCCACATATGTAAAACCCTGAAAGATAGTAACAGTGGACTACAGAATGTCGAGAAAATGTTTTTGCTCGGTCTCTGACACACCAAGATAATGATGTACACCTAAAATCACCAATGTGATTACTCTCCAACCTCTTCAATCTCATTTCACACCCATTACCTTCCTTCCAGCCATTTCTAAAGGCATAGACCCCAAAACAGCAGAATTCTATTGAACCACAAAGGCCAGCAAACAAAATTTCACTGTATTAAAGAAGTAGAACAAAACAGGAAAAATACAGTCTCTACATTAAGATGTTAAATACAAAGATATATGCAGAGAAATTCTACTGTTTCTAGCCACATACTTATAAGCAACTAACATTCTCATCCCCCAAACAGCTTCTCATTATTAGGCCAAAATAAAAATAGAATTCTCTAACTTGGCAATATGGTCTTTCTGGTTTTATGCCAATGATTGAATAGATTTGGATTTTCCTGACAAATAAAGGCCAACATGGTGAAAACTATTAACTGTAACAGGCAATAATGCAGTTTGGTAGCCTTAGTTCTTTCTTGGACCTGGCTATTAGGTTACCAGCTATCATTTATCTTGCTGTTAATGTTCATCCCTTTAACAGTTAATCCTATACCTATCTTCCTTTCTATTGTCCTTGTGACCTACAAGTAGGCACTTGACTTACTATAAAAAGACTCAATAAGGCTTTGGGTGAAATTCTGAAGAGTGAGGTGCAATTCTATAGAGCACATGCTTTATGACAGCTACATGTGGACCACCAAGGCCATTTCCACATATGTTCTAGTGGGCTGAAGCTTACTACCAAGAGGACCAGACTCTTAGGATTTAAACTACTAGAGGGTAGGTGGGTGGGATGCTCAACAGAGAGGGTACACACACACACACACACAACACTTACGCTGATTTGCACTGTATGGCAGAAACCAACACAGTATTGTAAGGCAATTATCCTATGGAATCTAGAAAAATAGTACAGATAAGCCTATTTGTAGGGAAGGAATGGAGACTCAGAGGTAGAGAATGGACTTGTGCATACAGCAGGAGAAGGTAGGGTGAACTGAGAAAGCAGCCCACACACACACACACTATCATGTGTAAAACAGAGAGCTAGTGGGAAGCTGCTGTGTAACACAGGGAGCCCAGACTGGCCCTCTGTGACGACACAGAGGGGCGGGATGGGAGAAGGAGCGGAAGCAAAGAGAGAGGGGATTATATACATGATTATGGCTGATTTGCATTGTTGTATGGCAGAAACCAACACAATATTGTAAAGCAATTATCTTTCAATAGAAAAAATACTAACTGAACTGCAGTTACTACAGTCACAATCCCCAGAGAAGTGGGCTGTTACTATTTTAAATTAATTTTAAAAGAGATCTTTGTGTACAGAATTCTGGCTACCACCTAAAAATGAATTGTTCTTATGTTCACTAGTTGTCCAATTTAAATAATAAAGAGAAGCTCAACAAATCGGAATGAAAGCTTAGCTCCATAACTTCTGCCACCACAACTTTGGATTTCTTTGTAGCAAGGTAAGATGTTTCTAGACTTTTTAACGGGGGAAAATGTCAAACTAGCTAAAACTCCCTAACACCCAACTGAAGAAAAGGTCTGTATGTTGAATCAAAGGTATAAATTCCGCATCAGTAGAAAATAAAACTCCACATAATGAGAGAAAAAAAAGAAAGCAACAACAACATGAAAATGAATCATGCCTACTCCCCTAAGAGAGATTTTACTAAGGGGGATACAATAATTTTGCAAATCATGTAGACATAACGCATTCATCTTCCTTAAGTTATTAAAATGCTATAAAATTATTTTTTTCATTTATATTCTTATACTACTATATAATCATACATTTATAGAATTATTACTACTCAATGTTGTTTATTCAAAGCATGCTGTACTATGGTGATTTAAGTGTTATTTTAGATTTCTGTGTTCCATGCTAACTTTAGAATTGACCCTCTGCCCCAAAAGATACCGTACTGTGTTACATCGTGATTTCAGAATGAAGTTAATGACAAATCCTGTGAACTCGTAAACAAGGGAGAAAAAAATTTCCAAATGGTTACTTTCCCCATATTCTATTCTCCCTAGATATAGTCCAAAAAGAAATGCCAAAGGATGATGACAAATGACGAAGGAAAACAAATGACATGTACTTATAGTAATAAAATAAGCACTAGGCAAATAATATGCAATGATGGTCATCAGATATAAATCTATCATTTCTGTTGATAAAAATCTAGAAGTTTTGGTTTTCTATCTGAGGGACAAAGTATAAATCAATATAGATACTTCCTCCTTAGGGTTAATTTGCTTATAATCACACATGAAGCAACGTATTTTGATGTCAAATATTTAAAATCAACAGGTTAAAAATCCCCTACAGATAAAAATCTTTAGCTGTTTCAGGAATAAAATAGTTACTATGAGCCCTTCTTCTCCTCCTGCTATGGCTGTGTGGCTTTCAGTTAAGACGCTGAGCAAAACATTTTAAGTCAGTGGCCTATTCAAAAAATGAATCATATACTCTGACTCTAATCACTAAAATGGAGTACTGAGTTATGCAACATCAATTACTTATCACTAAGTCATAAGGGGATAACTTAAAAAAAGCAACTCGGGTTATCTATTATCTACATTCTAATTTTCTAATTGAAAAAGGCCCATACTCATATTTAAATTTCCCATGGCTACACTGGAAAGTCGTTCACTTACCAGAAAGACCTGGTTGGCACTTTCACTGAGGGCTGAGTCATCTGGGCTGTCAACAGGTGTCTGACGTGTAAACTTGGAATCAAACTGACTCACATCCTCTTCTGATTGCTTTATAAAAAAAAAAATTAGGAAATGGTGAACAGACTGTATTATACATAACAATCAATAGCATTACATGCATTAGAGAAGGTTCCAGATAAAGCTCTTTTCTCAGGGATTGACTGTAATAAAAGAGTAGAACAGCCTGAGCAGGCACAGATTGAAAAATATATACAACTAGAAAGTATCAAAGGTCAAATGACATCTTTAGTTATCATTTCTATTAAAAATCTGAGAATCAATCATCCCCTCTCACAAAGCTTCAGTGTGCCTAGCCCAGTGGCTAAATCCCTGTTCAGAGACAATCTGCACAATTGGCAAATCTGTAAAAAAAACTTGAAGCAGAGTTTAAATAGAAAGTACATTTATAACATGCTCTAGTTAAAAGATTTTTCTCGTAGCTTGTTTCATTCCTTTAAATTTCTCTAGGAACAAGAATAATATTCTGCTCTGCCTGAGTGTATTTTCTTGTGAAGGAATGTTATCGCCTAAATCTGACTACCCGATCTGTTTCTTCTCTCTGGTGCAACATCAGACTCGTGGTTGTGTCAAAAGAACTCAGGAATCAGGACTTTCCTGGTGGTCCAGTGGTTAAGACTCTGTGCTTTCACTGCCAGCGGCACAGATTCAATCCCTGGTTGGAGAAGAAGATTCCATATGCTGCACAGAGTAGCAAAGCACACACAAAAAAAGAACTTGGGAACCAACAGGATGGAAAAGATGTCTAAAGATGAGAAAAGCTGAACATCAATAAAAATAACTGCAACGAATTAAAACTCAAATATGTTAAACAGCATGAATTCGTAATTGTAGTAAAAAAATCACATAATTCACTGGTCAATTTTGGAAGATGCTAGGGAACTAATTATTTCACAAACTGGGAAAGAAAGCATTTATCCTGTCTTTTCTCTATAAACTGTGCCTCAGGTAACCAAACAACTGATGTAAGAGTATCTTTTCACAGGACAATTCCACCTAATAAAGAATGAATAACGATTATTAGAGTAGGACAATTCTGCAAACCCTTAACAAAATCTTGGAACTAACTAGGCTGTAGATTCTTAGCCTTAGAACTATTGACATTTTGGACCTGATGACTCTTGTTGTGGGAGGCTGTCTGGTGCGTTATAGGATGTTTAATAGCATCTCTGGCCTCTACTCATAAGTACCAGCAGTGCCCCTCCCTAAGTTGTGACAGCTTGTCTCTGACCTTGCCAAATCAACCCTGGCTGAGAACCACTGATACAGGCAATGATTAATAACCACTAACATCACTAAAAGAAATGTTTAAGTATATATTGTATCTTCTGATCAAAATATATAGCACCAAAAATTTAATCTGAATCAGATCTAGACTAAATCTGTACTATTAGTTTTCAGAAATATGAGGAACAGGTGAACATGGCTGAGGACATGTCATGGAGTTAAAATCAGCAAAATCAAAATATGAGGAACTGCACAGGACAAATGGTAAAGTTTTTTAGTAAGTCCTCAAAGGAGGAATTGAGAGCGGATGTCAGGTCCATCTACTCAAAGCCATGGTTTCTCCAGTGGTCATGTATGGATGTGAGAGTTGGACCATAAAGAAAGCTGAGCGTCGAAGAATTGATGCTTTTGAATTGTGGTGTTGGAGAAGACTCTTGAGAGTCCCTTGGACTGCAAGGAGATCAAACTGGTCCATCCTAAAGGAAATCAGTCCTGAATATTCATTGGAAGGACTGCTGAAGCTGAAATTCCTAGCTACCTGATGTGAAGAACGGTCTCACTGGAAAAGACCCTGATGCTGGGCAAGATTGAAGGCAGGAGGAAAAGAAGACAGAAGATGAGATGGTTGGATGGCATCACTGACTCGATGGACATGAGTTTGAGCAAGCTCCGGGAGTTGGTGATGGGACAGGGAAGCCTGATGTGCTACAGTCCATGGGGACACAAAGAGTAGAACACGACTTGGACTGAACTGAACTGATCTATGGATCAGTTTCTTAAGACTTAAGAAATACAGTCAACCTATACAGGTCTTGACTGAATCCTTATTGAATCAAAACAACAGGGAAAAAAAAGAAACAACTAGAGAAATTGCCGTCTATGGGGTCACACAGAGTCAGACACGACTGAAGTGACTTAGCAGCAGCAGGGAAATTGTTAGCTTCTTAGTTATGATGATAGCTCGGTGGTTATGTTTATGTTTAAACAAGATGACTTGATAATTTTTGAAGCTGGGCAGTTGGTACATGAGGGTTTTACCCTGACGGTCATGTTCAAATGTTAAATTTTTAAATATGTTGAAATTTTAAAGCAAGCAACCCCTGTGCTCCTAGGACCAAATAACCATCATCATCATCCTATTCCTTTTCCTCCACTTCAAGAAACAGAAAAAGAGACTATCTTTTCTCAAATTCTTGAGATGGGAAAAAGAAAGAACTAATATACTAACTCATTCACTTATAAACATATTGCTATGGTTTGAATGGTGTCCCTCCAACATTCACATGATGAAGTTCTAACCCCAAGACCTCAGAAGGTAACCTTGTTTGGAATGAAGGCCTTTACAGATGTAACTAGTTAAGGTCATTCTGGAGTAGGGAGGGATCCTAATTCAATAATTGGTGTTCTTACAAAAAAACCCAGAAAATTTGGATGCAGATCTACACACAGGAGAATGCCACATGAACATGACGGAACAGATAGGATGATGTGCCTACAAGCCAAGAAATGCCAAGGATTGCCAGCAAATCACCAAAGGCTAGCAGACAAGCATGAAACAGTCTCTCACAGCCTGTAGCAAGAACCAACCCTGAAAATACCTTGATCTTGAACATCTAGCCTCCAGAACTGCAACACAGTAAATTTCTGTTTAAGCCACCTAGTTTATGATACTTTGCTATAAGAAAGCAAATTCAGAATGGGCTGAGTTAAGCAAAACAAAAACAAAGCAAGAAAACTAAAAGTCCCAATTACTTAAGCTATTTAATTATCTTAAGCAACCAACTTAAAACCAGTTAATACAGTCATCAATTGCTGCTGTAGTTCCTTAAAAGACTGCGCAGAATACAGATTGTGAAGAGAAGAGAGGATAGACCAAAGGTTTTTGTATCATTAATAAATATTTCTAACTGGTCTGAGATTCTCTTATTCTAAAAAAGTACCAGGTCTATCAAATTACATGCTTTCATGAATACACACCAAAAGAGGTTTGAAGGGGGGCTCCACCTTCCGAGCCAGCAGTTCTTCCCAGTTAATATGTCTGAAGAATGGATGAGCCTGGGAACAAATGAAACAAAAAAATCAGGAAGAAAGATTAAAGGAAACAGACTTCACTGGATTGACAAATTAACAGACTATTTGAAGTTGTCAATCACAAAATAAGATATACTTCTGAGCAACTACATTTAACCTTCACAAATATATAAAATCGGCATTATCTTCCCCTCAAATCACCAAACATGCCAGTCCCTACTTGAACTTCTCCAGCATCCCCAGGACCAGCTCCAAGACGAGAAGCAGCATTTCTTTTCAGCAGCTTTTAGGAAGGAAAAGAAAAACATTGATGAACTTAATCAAATTGATTATTTTTTCTTTATAAAGAATCTGCAGGTCTATTTTGCCTTGAGAACATATGCTTTATTAATTACTTCCAAATATTGTCTGGGAATGAAAAGAAAGTCATTAAATAAACACATTTGTACTTTGGAGGCAAAAACTGTAAGCTTTTTTTGTCAGCATCTGTGTATGATTCTATATTCAAAATGTATATTCAGTTCTATCTATTTAAATTCTAGTAGTTGAGACTTATGCGTTGAGTGCTAATTTTAGAATCCTACCTTTTTAAGCAGATCTCTGGCTTCTTGCGTGAGGTAGGGAGGCAAATTGAGTTTACATTTGAGGATTTTGTCAATTGTTTTCTTTCTATTCTCCCCAGTGAATGGGGGCTAAGAATAGAAGAGAGTAAGAAAAATTAGCATAGAAAGACTATCAAATTTTAAATAACAGAATTATCCATTTCCTGAATTAGTTACACAGAGATCAGAAATGTATGCTGTGATGTGGGATGACTGACCGCTAAAGAGCTGTAGTTTTTAAGCAATGGCACAGAGAAAAAGCAATGTCCTGGAAGGAACTGGTTTTCCACCTTTAGCCTGGTGTAATAATGGGTGAGTTATTTGATTTTATGCTTTACTTTGTCCATCTATAAAATAAGGGCAATACTTATTTTGCCTCTGATTCACAGGACCACAGGCCATGACATAAATCATCTAAATGAAAATACTTCTACAAGTAGAGAGGCCCATAATACCACTAATAAAGCATTGCTAGTGTTAGATTTTTTAAAAATAACTTCATTGAAAAATAATTTCCTTGGTAACATTTTCCAAAAATCGGCAACATCTCTTCCTGTAATGACTTTTTAACTACTCAGCACAGACTGTAATACATGCAGCTTTTAACTGTGCACCTACTGCTCCAGTCAGCATGTCATACATTAATGCTCCCAAACTCCACCAATCCACAGCACGATTGTGGCCACTTCTCATCAAGATCTCAGGGGCCCTACAAACAGAAAAATAATACACCTAAACAGTCCAATAGTTGCATATCATCTGAATTTAAATTTCTACAAGATACAGGATCAAATAATGCAACAGAAAATTTAGCACACTTATTAAACCAGGTAAAAGTTAGCTATTACCCCTAAACCAGTAATATTTCTTTCAACATGCAGCTCACATGTATTCTATTGTTCCACAAAAGGTGTGTGTGACTGTTCCATCATGAATAGATTCTTTGCATAGTCCAAAATCTGTTAGTTTGACGTGACCTAGAAGGAAAGAATAAAGATGGTTATTTTGAGAATTCTAAGTATGTGCTGTGTTTAAATGTTTTCATACAAGACAATAGTCTATCCTTTCATTTTAATTTTTCTGCCTTAAATTTATTTTTTGAGATCAAGAACTAGCAATGTTCCATCCAAAAATAAGGATGCTAATTTGTGAAGGATACGGCAAAATTACCTTTGCCAGTGATATAATCTATCTTATGGGAAAATAAATACGAGAAAAAGATAAAACAGCTTGTCTAAGGCTCCAGCTTTACTTTATACCAAAAATCCTTTACCATCCTGAGCAAGTAAGTCCTGGGAAAACTTGATGAAGTCTGGATTAAGTATAGAGACGCTAAAAAAAAATCTTATGCATGTTTTAAACAAAGGTGTGACACTGTATTTGAAATATATTGCTTTTATCACCATGAACTGTGACCTAACAGTTCTTAAAACAGTCCTAGTCACGATAACAAGTGAGCTTATTCTGCCAATGCTCTTTGGAAGAGAAGAAAGAAATGAAATTGCTACATAGCATGGAACCATCATTTCTGATCCAGAAAGTAAAAACTCATCACCTTATACAAAGAACACTTCAGTTCAAGTTTAGTCCTACTGACTTGTCATTAGCTATCCAGTGGTTCAGCAACCCCAGGGACCCTACTATTCCCAGTTTACTTTAAGAAAAAGCAATGGACTGTTAACTCGTGTAAATGTGTACTTTACTCTGACATAGAAGAAGAAATATGACATTTTCTCCGAACTACCTGATACACTTAGGTCATGGATCAAAGAAGCTAACTAATCAAATTCCTATTAACCCTTGTCTTAGAATTCAGAATCTAAATCTGAGGCAATGAGGACAGAACTGGAAGAAAGGAAGATACACAGATATCCATGACAAACGTGGTTAAATACAGGATTTCTAAAAAAAAAAATGAGAGAGGGGGAGAAGAAAAAAAACCCCACAATTTGAAACATTTATTCTGGCATCGGTTGTCCATAAGCCATTTTCTGTACGAGAGTTAACTACCTCTTGTGTCCTCTGATAGACACCTAAGGATCAGCAGCTGCCACTAGCCCCCAGATACCCGGACTGGCTGGCTGCTCCTCTGGGATGTGAGTAAACTGCCAAGTCTCCCCAGCCCAGGTTACTCTCACATAAGCTGAACTGTCTGTAGCAACATGCAGTTACAATCAAGGTTCACTCTGCTGTACCCACAGCTGTAGAGAATATTAGTTTGTCTGATTCCTACATTTGTTACAAACAACAAGAATAAACTGATGCCTACTATGCATTTTATTTCCAAAGTATAATCAAATGGTTTGGTTCAGTTCTAATCTTCTCTTTTATACAGCATTAATAAAATTTATCATAAAAACATTGTTTCTAATATTTCTGTATTTTCATCATTAAAGAAAACTCAATTTATAAAGTTAAGATTCATTTTCCAACTTAAGAAACAAACCAAAATTAGTATTTGGACTGGCTTTTGGCTCACCACACTTTATGTAAGGATTTCAAAAGAATGACAAAGCTATAAAGAGTAAAGGTTAAACTAGAAAAGGGAGTTGAGTGGCCAGTTATCCTCAACTCTTTTTAATCTCATTAACCATAAGTACAAGCATCGTGATGCTATAAATTCTGAGGGAGGAACATATAGTAACAGACACATGAATATGGGGCTTTGAAAATGACCATGAACCTGTGTGGGAAGATTTTAAGATGATTATTTACTAAAGAACTGTTTACAGTATATCTCCACCTTGGTGATTAAGCATGATATTCTCCGGCTTCAGGTCTCTGTAGATGATCCCCTTTTGATGTAAATGCCCCAAAGCCATGGAGATTTCTGCCAAGTAAAAGCTGGAAACAAAAGTGATTTAATAAAATTAAAAAGAATAATCCACTCAAAGCAGTTTATGTTTGGAGCAAAATTCCTTGAAAGAAACAGACATGCACCAAAGACCAAATTAGTGGGGGTGGGTATGGGGAAAAGAGATGGCACAGGCTGCTGCCAAAATGCATGGAGATATTTATGTTTCACTTGTTTAGTGAAACTACAAAGTGTTTTATTTCATCAATAAAACATCTTGCTAAAACTGCAAAGAAGTCCAGATTATGCCAAACTGTCACTGGTCATGTTTTGTTCTGTCTATGTGGGAACTGGGCCAATAGTCATTCAGATCAAAGCAAATTTCTCCCACCCACCCCCAATTTTTAAATTCGATAGGAAATAGGAACTTCATTATTCTCCGAGATCAAGCCTTAGTTTCAAAAATACCTTATAACCTGACCCTTAAAAGCCCACTCATCCCTTACTTAATACAGCTGCATATTTATATACAGCTCATGCCCACAGTATCTGCCCTCCCTCTTGCCAGCCAGCCCACAACTATAAATTGTGTGACACTCAAATTTATCTACCTCAAAAGATTAAAGGGCTGAGTCAACCCTGTCTGGATTCGAAAAGCACAAGGCACTGCAATACTGGCTGCATAACAATGTTGCAATCCTGCAGATTACTCCAGGATGGAGAGGGTGTGTCCTAGAGAACTGAGGCAGTTTCACAGCCAGCAGGACCACAAACACAGCCTCCAACACGGCTCAGAGAGCCTCCTCCAAAAAAGGGCACTTCATCCCTAAGGCTCTTAAATGCAGCTTCTGTGTTAGAAAAGGCCTGAAATTAAACAATGGAATGCAGTTTGGTAATTAAGGTAAAAAAAAACATTTAAGTGTTTTCTAATCAATTAATGTGTAGGATAAACTGATTTATTGTTACCCAGTACTGTCATCTCACAAAAGGGTATGTATATTTTTAATTTGAAGCAGATGCAATCTTAAGAATAGAAGGGTAGATCCCATCCTGGCCACTGAATCAATCCACAGATGATGAGTGCAGACTTATCACCTCCCTAAGACTGCACCTTGGGAACTGGAAAGTCTACAAAAAAAAGGAGATGGTTTCTGATACTTTCCATGGGTCCACACATAAAAGTTTCACTGGAAAACCACACTCACCCAGAGCCAAGGCAGGCAGCTTACCAATTCAAGGAAATAAAGCCCCAGTGAGAATGGTTCTGTTAGGAACTGGTGTGAAGAGCGTTCCACCCAAGGCCTGGGGGCAAAGGAATGATGTGATCGCTAATAGCTGCCAAGACCCAAAGCTGCTTCTCCCCATTGAGTCCTGAGTGACTGACTGGCTCCAAAACAACTTACTGGCTGCCCACAGTGGGAACAGGACTTTGCTTTTAATTACAGGAATTATTACCTGAATTCATGCAACCACAAAAATTTCACTTACCAGGCTGTGTCTTCCATAAATATTCCTTCTCTTTCTAACTGCATAAATAATTCTCCTCCTGTAAAGAAAAGAAAAAGACATTAAAAATACAACAATCTTTATTTGCAACAATCCACTTCTAATGAGAGGGTTTATGCTTTCCTCTTAACCATAATTAAAAGACATCAACCCTTTAAAAATAAAAAACAGATCCTAAAAATTATAGGTTTAAAACTAAGTCCTCAGGATTCCATTTTTAGCAGTGTTCTTCTTATATGAAATATACATATTTGGGAATTCTAGGTTTTACATCTATAAACTCAAAATATTTACAACAGATTTCAGACTTGAGGTTAAAAAAATTTTTTGATTAAAGCTTCTCTAACATTTTACCGCTAAGTAGGAAAATGTTAATATGTAATTAAACCATCCTTGCAAATTAGTGAATGCCCAAATTAGATAAAATGGAATGAATTTGTCAATGTCTTAGGTAAACAGTATGGCATGATTTGAATATCAAAATAAACAATGTTACAATGTTAACAAAGTGTTATAGTCTACTAAATAATCTTAGAATCCATGAGTCCACAATGATTTAAATAAAGAAAAGATAAATTTCTTTTTTATAATGGGGGAGAACAGAAAGCTCTTTGTTACAGTAGAATGCTAAATAAATGAAGGAAGCATGATGGAATAAGAAAAATCACTTGGCAATCATCATAGTTAAATGTTTCAGACAAGAATCAATGGATGCTAAAACTGTATGTGAAAGCTTGATGAGAGATGAGATATTTAAATAATTTCAGAGTATCTCAAGATACTTACTAAAAAAGGAAAAACTTCACCAAAAAAAACCCCCAAAAAACTTCACCACCTTATATGTATGATAAAGTTAAAATCAACAGTAATGGAACAAAGATACAAATCTTATGTACTTCTTGCTCTGATACACAGAGAAGGACAGGACGCCACTTCGATGGTCCTCCCAAAACTGCATAACCTGAGTCTAATCCTGAGGAAACACCAGATAAGCCCAAACTGATGCATTAGACTTCAAAACTGTCAAGGTCATGAAAGACAAAGAAAGACTTAGGAACTGTTACAGATTAAGGGAAACTAAGGAAAGAGATTACTGCTATCAGTGTTAATTTCCTATTTTGATAATTTTAGTATAGTTATGTAAGATACTGTGGTTAATTTCAGAAAAATATACACTGAAATATTTAGGGATAAAGGGAAATCAAGTCTGCAACACTCTCTTAAACAGTTCAGAAAAAATTGTGAATATGTATACACATATGTGTGTTTATATATCTATAAACATATTTCTGTATATATATATCTATATACACACCTGCATATATACATATACAGAAAGGGAGAAAAAAGAAAGATGAAACAAAACAATTGTAGTAAAATGATAACACTTGGGGAATCTAGGTGAATAGTAGGTGGGAATTCTTTGTCTTATTGCTGCACCTTTTTTTGTGTAAATCTGAAGCTATGTTAAAATAAAGTTACAAGAAAAAATGGTAAAAAAAAAAAAAAAAAATCTAAGTAGGAAAATGTTAATATGTAATTAAACCATCCTTGCAAATTAGTGAATGCCCAAATTAGATAAAATGGAATGAATTTGTCAATGTCTTAGGTAAACAGTATGGCATGATTTGAATATCAAAATAAACAATGTTACAATGTTAACAAAGTGTTATAGTCTACTAAATAATCTTAGAATCCATGAGTCCACAATGATTTAAATAAAGAAAAGATAAATTTCTTTTTTATAATGGGGGAGAACAGAAAGCTCTTTGTTACAGTAGAATGCTAAATAAATGAAGGAAGCATGATGGAATAAGAAAAATCACTTGGCAATCATCATAGTTAAATGTTTCAGACAAGAATCAATGGATGCTAAAACTGTATGTGAAAGCTTGATGAGAGATGAGATATTTAAATAATTTCAGAGTATCTCAAGATACTTACTAAAAAAGGAAAAACTTCACCAAAAAAAACCCCCAAAAAACTTCACCACCTTATATGTATGATAAAGTTAAAATCAACAGTAATGGAACAAAGATACAAATCTTATGTACTTCTTGCTCTGATACACAGAGAAGGACAGGACGCCACTTCGATGGTCCTCCCAAAACTGCATAACCTGAGTCTAATCCTGAGGAAACACCAGATAAGCCCAAACTGATGCATTAGACTTCAAAACTGTCAAGGTCATGAAAGACAAAGAAAGACTTAGGAACTGTTACAGATTAAGGGAAACTAAGGAAAGAGATTACTGCTATCAGTGTTAATTTCCTATTTTGATAATTTTAGTATAGTTATGTAAGATACTGTGGTTAATTTCAGAAAAATATACACTGAAATATTTAGGGATAAAGGGAAATCAAGTCTGCAACACTCTCTTAAACAGTTCAGAAAAAATTGTGAATATGTATACACATATGTGTGTTTATATATCTATAAACATATTTCTGTATATATATATCTATATACACACCTGCATATATACATATACAGAAAGGGAGAAAAAAGAAAGATGAAACAAAACAATTGTAGTAAAATGATAACACTTGGGGAATCTAGGTGAATAGTAGGTGGGAATTCTTTGTCTTATTGCTGCACCTTTTTTTGTGTAAATCTGAAGCTATGTTAAAATAAAGTTACAAGAAAAAATGGTAAAAAAAAAAAAAAAAGAAAGAAAAAATGGTAACAGTCACAAAAAAGTTATTAAATTGTGCAGCTTCCTATTCCATGTTACAGGCTACTGTGAAATCTGTTTTTCAGAAAACTCAAATGTGTTTGCTGAAAATAGATACCTGTGATCTAAAAATGCTATGGGGTGCCACAAATTCCTAGGAAGGGTTAAGTCCTGGAATGAGTGAGGGATTTCCAATGTAAAACTGCAAAATCTATCTGTAGAATTACATTAAGCAAAAAACGCTTCTGTTTAAATATGCAATACCAAAAATACTCATTACCTTAAACAATATTCTAAGTTTTCCATTTCAGTTAGTGGTTTATTTGAATTTTATTATCTTACCCAAGTGCAGTCAATTTGATGGCTATCCATTAGGTATTTGTTATTTTGTTAACTGATTACAAGAGAATTAAGATAAAACATTACAGATGAAGAAAAAAGACAACTACAAAAAGAAACATTTGGTCCCATATGAATTCCTTATGTTAATGTACTTGTCGATTTTAAGAACTATTTGGTCACACTGGGAAAAAGCATTGTTCTATTGAAAAATAATGTTTTGAACAAGTTTGTGAAGCTAATGCAAATAATTACACCAAACTGTGTACTGACCGCTGAGATACTCAAGGATGAGGTAGAGTTTTCCACCGGTCTGAAAGGCATAAATTAAATCCACAATGAAAGGATGCTTTACTTCCTCCAGAATATTCCGTTCTGCTTTTGTATGAGCTGTATCTTTAGCATTTCTTACTATCATTGCCTAAAGGAAAAGAGATGATCTATAAGAACAAAATAGTAGACATTTTTATCCTATAGGATCGGGAAAATCTACTTTGTGCTTTTCTCACCAACATTAAACTATTAATCTTAGGTCTCACTAGAGACTGAGACAGGGGAAACGGAAGACATTCGCCTCTTATATACATCTGCACTGTTTGGATTTTTCTGCAGTAAACATGTAAATGAAAACCTAAATAATTTGTTTTAATGTAAACTGATCAAGTTTATTCAGATATTCACTAACTTTTTTGAATGTCTACTCTTTTCTAGGCTCTTAACAAGAAAGCAGAATTAATAGGACTCTCCAGCCCATAGGAGCCCAAAGTCCCAGGGAAGATAGAGTCAATGGAGCTAACACCAGGTGCTATGGGTGAACAACAGAGCTAGGTCCGACAGCCAGAAGTCTTCCTGTAGGTGGTATACCTGAGCTGTATCATAAAAAGTTATTAAGATAAAATACGGAAGCTGGAAAAAAAAAAAGGCATTCCCAATGCAAAAGAGACCTGACAGGACTGGGCAGGTTGAGAGGATCTATTAAGTAGTTCAGTATGCTCAGTAGCGTTTAGGAGATGAATTAGGCTGGAGATATAGGTGGAGGCCAGGAAATGGGAAGTCTGAGCATCGAGGCAAAGACATTTGAATTATATTTTTAGAGGCTGAGAAGAAATCTTGAGGTAAGGTAAATGAATAACCCTTGTCTTTAAGAAAGACAGCTCAAGTAGCAGTGTGAAGTGTTAGGGAAGAAACAACATCTGTTAGGAAGCTAGTAAAGTAAGCAAGAAGTAAAATCTGTAACCAAGAAAATGAAGCTGGGGGAAAAAAGGGTAAAACTGCATCATTAGCACTTCCTAACTAATGAGATATGAGAATGATACCGTGGTTTCTGTGTAACTTATAGTGCCCCTGAGGAAATGGAAACAAGGAAGAAAGTTTTGGGGAAACGATACATTGTTCTGGACATGAAAAAGCATGTCCACAAGGTTACCGGTTGGTATATTATCAATATTTGTAAAAGTGAAACATTAGAAACAACCTAAAAGCCTAAGCGTAGGATACTGAATGAGAACCCTATAAAGCTATAAAAAGAATGAGGGGGACCTCCCTGGTGGCCCAGTGGCTAAGACTCTGCAGTCCCAATGCAGGGGGCGTGGGTGCAATCACTGGTCAGGGAACCAGACCCCACACGCCACAGCTAAAAGCCTTGCATGCTGCACCTAAGAGAGCAGCCAAAGAAAGAAAGAAAAATAAATATTTTTTTTAAAACAAGGAATATCTCTATGAAAGGAAGGTGCAAAAGAACATATATGGCACAGTAGCATGCACAGTATGCTACCTTTTGTGTAAATGAGGAAATAAAAATATAATAATATGTACATCCTTATAAATGCAATAATGAGCACAACTAAGGTAAGTCAAAAGTTAACGAAAGGGAATTCCCTGACAGTCTAGTTCTCACTGCCAAGGTCCTGGGTTCAATCCCTGGTCAGAGAACTAAGATCCTACATGCTGTGTGGTGCAGTCAAGAAAATAAAATAAAATCCCAACAAGAAATCTATCAAACAACAACAACAAAAAAGCTAACAACTGTGGGAAGACAAGAAAAGGAATAGGAATTTTAAGTAAAACATTAATAGTTTTATCATTTATTTCTCTTCTTACCTGAATCAAATATCATATGGTGATAATAAAATGGAGATCTTGAATTCTGAACCATGATAATGTTTAATACATTTCAAAAAATATTAAATCAAAAAGGATAGGGGAGGCAAATAAAACGGAATACAGGAGAAATACATAAATTTAACTGACTTTTATTAGGTTGGCCAAAAAGTTCATTTGGGTTTTTCCATACAATAGTACAAAAACCCAAGTGAACTTTTTGGCCAATCCAATTCTTTGATAATTTTACCACAAAAAGAGAAAAAAAATATTTAAATAACTTTACACTGCACATCCTTAAGTAACATATATGTAAGCATAACAAAAATTGCAAGGAAATCTTAAGCCACACTTAGTAGGCTTGCAGCTACTACTAGTACTATTGGTATTATAATTCTCTAACTATTAGCATATATTATACCACTAAGTACACAAGTTAACGTGTTGATGTTGTTATCAGGCTCTTCTCAATGTGGAAAAAGAGATGCAAATGTAGACTGAGGAAAAAAGAACCCTGAAGAACTGGACTGAGCTTAGGAATATCCATGTGAAGCCACGATTTAAAACAAAAACAACACTTCTGGCACTGTTCTGAAAGAGCCAGAAGAATGACACTTCAGTAGCAAAGACCACAGCTTGGAAATCAGATCCTGGTTTCTCTACCAAAGAAACCAGGGCTCCATGGAAAAGGAGATGGTGCCAGGGTGAGGGAACATGCAAGAGAAACCTGGAGCTCACTACTGTACAGAAAGGAAGTACTCTGAAACTAACAGGGATATGTCAAAAGGGCACAGAAGCCTTCTCTCCAGAAAACTTGGGAAATTTTTCAGACCAAAATTTGAATAATGAAAGAAATGGATAGCACTATGAAAAAAATAGTCCACACTGTTTTAAAAAACTAAACCCTGGGACTTCACTAATGGTCCATGGTTGAGGCCTCACCTGCCAATGCAGGGGACACAGATTTGGACATGGATTTCCAGGACGATACCATGTGCCAGCACACAGCGAAACCTGTCACCATAACTACTGAAGCTTGTGTGCTCGAGAGCCAGACGCGGCGACTGCTGAAGTCGTGGTGCCCAGAGCCCGCGCTGCTCCGCGAGAGAAGCCATCACAGAAAGGAGCCGTGCAGCGCAGCTGGAGGGGAGCCCCTGCTGGCCGCAACTAGAGAAAGCCCAGTGCAGCCAAGACGTAAATACACGCGGCTTTAAACACTGAAAAAAATGTGAGAGCTCTTCTTCACAGAAAAATGACAACTCATATAGAAAAAACCGATAAACAGAAAAGTCTCCACTTTATAATCACCAGAGCTATTACCTGATTTGGCTAAGAAACGATGGATAATAAAACCATTAGGTGTAGAAGATTATTAGGATGGAATATTAGCAGAATCTCTAATTTTTATTCTATAGATACTTTTTAATTAGAGGGAAAACGGCATCTGTAGAATGGGAAGTTTTGTGGACACCACCTTAACCAAATGACCAAACTCAACAAATAATGAGACAGACTAACATTATGAGCTTCCTAAGGACACACTACTCATGTAAAATATTCCTGCAGAAAGCATTTAACTTAAATTTAAAATTTAAGCATTTTCATGAGGAAATAATGAAACATATCCAAATCAGGGTCACTCTGCAAAATGACTGGCCCAGAGTCTTCAAAAAATGTTAGTGTCATGAAAGACAAAAAAGTAAAGGAAACTAAAGACACAGGACTCTAGAGTAAAGGAAACAGAAGACACAAGATTACTCAATGTAATGTGTGAGCCTTCATTAAATTCTGGATATTAAAAACAACAAAAAGCTGTAAAGGATATTATTGACATAACTGGGGAAGTTTGACTACAGACAATGTATCAGGAAAACAGAATTGTATACCAATATTAAACTTCCCAAATGTGATAATTACATTGTGGTTATGTATGAAAATAGCCTATTCTTAAGAGATACATACTAGAGATTTTAAAGGCAAAGTACCATATCTGGAAATAACTTTCAATCTGTATAGGAAAAAAATAAAAACTTTGAATATACATATGTGTAAATACAGAGAGAGGAGAGATAAAGGGAGAGGAAGACAAAGAAAATATGGCAAAGTTAACAACTGGTGATCCCTGTACTATTCTTGCAACTCTGCAAAGTGTGAAAAACTTCAAAGGTGTTATTTTTTAACTGTTCAGGAGGTTTGAATTTTTTAAATAAGTATTTGAAAAAGTCTGAGAAGCAAGACATCAAGAAGATAAAGAATTAGGAAAGAAAAAATCACAAAAGAATCACAGAAGTAAAGGGAGTGTAGTTTCAAAATGCTGTGGTCAATAGCTCCAGTGCAACAGAGAGGACTGAGGATGAGTTAAGGAAAGACTCGATAAGGGACAGAAATGGCATGGACCTAACAGAAGCAGAAGTTATTAAGAAGAAGTGGCAAGAATACACCAAAGAACTGTACAAAAAAGATCTTCATGACCAAGATAATCACGATGGTATGATCACTCACCTAGAGCCAGACATCCTGGAATGTGAAGCCAAGTGGGCCTTAGAAAGCATCACTACGAACAAAGCTAGTGGAGGTGATGGAATTCTAGTTGAGCTATTTCAAATCCTGAAAGATGATGCTGTGAAAGTGCTGCACTCAATATGCCAGCAAATTTGGAAAACTCAGCAGTGGCCACAGGACTGGAAAAGGTCAGTTTTCATTCCAATCCCAAAGAAAGACAATGCCAAAGAATGCTCAAACTAACACACAATTGCACTCATCTCACACGCTAGTAAAGTAATGCTCAAAATTCTCCAAGCCAGGCTTCAGCAATACGTGAACTCTGAAATTCCAGATGTCCAAGCTGGTTTTAGAAAAGGCAGAGGAACCAGAGATCAAATTGCCAACATCCACTGGATCATGGAAAAAGCAAGAGAGTTCCAGAAAAACATCTATAAGGAGTACGTCAAGGCTGTATATTGTCACCCTGCTTATTTAACTTATATGCAGAGTACATCATGAGAAATGCTGGACTGGAAGAAACACAGGCTGGAATCAAGATTGCCGGGAGAAATATCAATAACCTCAGATATGCTGATGACACCACCCTTATGGCAGAAAGTGAGGAGGAGCTAAAAAGCCTCTTGATGAAAGTGAAGGAGGAGAGTGAAAAAGTTGGCTTAAAGCTCAACATTCAGAAAACGAAGATCATGGCATCCGGTCCCATCACTTCATGGGAAATAGATGGGGAAACAGTGGAAACAGTGTCAGACTTTATTTTTTGGGGCTCCAAAATCACTGCAGATGGTGACTGCAGCCATGAAATTAAAAGACGCTTACTCCTTGGAAGAAAAGTTATGACCAACCTGGATAGTATATTCAAAAGCAGAGACATTACTTTGCCGACTAAGGTCCGCCTAGTCAAGGCTATGGTTTTTCCTGTGGTCATGTATGGATGTGAAAGTTGGACTGTGAAGAAAGCTGAGCGCCGAAGAATTGATGCTTTTGAACTGTGGTGTTGGAGAAGACTCTTGAGAGTCCCTTGGACTGCAAGGAGATCCAACCAGTCCATTCTGAAGGAGATCAACCCTGGGATTTCTTTGGAAGGAATGATGCTAAAGCTGAAACTCCAGTACTTTGGCCACCTCGAGTGAAGAGTTGACTCATTGGAAAAGACTCTGATGCTGGGAGGGATTGGGGGCAGGAGGAGAAGGGGACGACCGAGGATGAGATGGCTGGATGGCATCACGGACTCGATGGAGTTGAGTCTGAGTGAACTCCGAGAGATGGTGATGAACAGGGAGGCCTGGCGTGCTGCGATTCATGGGGTTGCAAAGGGTCGGACACGACTGAGCGACTGAACTGAGCTGAACTGCTTTACTGACTATGTCAAAGTATTTGACTGTGTGGATCACAGGAAACAGTGGAAAATTCTGAAAGAGATGGGAACACCAGACCCCCCTGGCCTGCCTGAGAAACCTATATGCACGTCAGGAAGCAACAGTTAGAACTGGACATGAAACAACAGACTGGTTTCAAATAGGAAAAGGAGTACGTCAAGGCTGTATACTGTCACCCGGCTTATTTAAAGTATATGCAGAGTACATCATGAGAAACGCTGGGCTAGAAGAAGCACAAGCTGGAATCAAGATTGCTGGGAGAAATATCAATAACCTCAGAAATGCAGATGACGCCAGCCTTATGGTAGAAAGTGAAGAGGAACTAAAAAGCCTCTTGATGAAAGTGAAAGAGGAGAGTGAAAAAGTTGGCTTAAGATCACGGCATCTGGTCCCATCACTTCATGGGGAAATAGATGGGGAAAACAGTGGAAACAGTGTCAGACTTTATTTTTGGGGGCTCCAAAATCACTGCAGATAGTGACTGCAGCCATGAAATTAAAAGACACTTACTCCTTGGAAGGAAAGTTATGACCAACCTAGACAGCATATTCAAAAGCAGAGATATTACTTTGCCAACAAAGGTCCATCTAGTCAAGGCTATGGTTTTTCTAGTAGTCATGTATGGATGTGAGAGTTGGACTGCGAAGAAAGCTGAGCGCCGAAGAATCGATGCTTTGGAACTGTGGTGCTGGAGAAGATTCTTGAGAGTCCCTTGGACTGCAAGGAGATCCAACCAGTCCATTCTGAAGGAGATCAGCCCTGGGTATTCATTGGAAGGACTGATGCTAAAGCTGAAACTCCAATACTTTGGCCTCCTCACACCAAGAGTTGACTCATTGGAAAAGACTCTGAGGCTGGGAGGGATTGGGGGCAGGAGGAGAAGGGAACAATTGAGGATGAGATGGTTGGATGGCATCATCGACTCGATGGACATGAGTTTGAGTGAACTCCGGGAGTTGGTGATGGACAGGGAGGCCTGGCATGCTGCGATTCATGGGGTTGCAAAGAGTTGGACAAGACTGAGCAACTGAAGTGAACTGAAGGAAAGACTACTGGATCCAGCAATTAGATCCCTGGTGACAATGGGAAAAAGAGTTTCATCAAAATAGTAGAGTGTGAGTTCAAAATATAGTGAGTAAAAAAAATAGTAAAAGATGACTTCTTAAGTCTATGAATGGCAGAGACTGGAAGCTATGATAGACTTCGAGTGAAGAAAGGATTTATTTTTTAAATATGGCAAAGACATGAATATATTTAAACAGAGAATGGAGTCAGGATAGAGGATGGAGAAAGAATGAGAAGTGACAAAGAAAAGACCCTAAACAGGCAGAAAGAGAAGGGATCCAAACATAAAGAGAGGGTTTGGCCTTGGAAAGGAAGAAGAACACATCTCCCACTAAGCCTGGAGAGAGTGAAGTAAAGACAGGTGGAAATGCAGACAACACGGCATTAGGGCAAGAAAGGTGAAGGGAATCATATCTGACAGCCTCAATTAGGAAGAGAGGCAGTTTGCTAAAAAAGAATAGCTGGACTGACAGTAAAGGGTCTACTAGCTGTAGAGACTGGAAGGGGCTGGCTAGGAACCTTTGATGGGTACAGAGGGTCTATGTGAGTTGGGGACTATGAATTTTCCCAGTAGCAATTTAAAGTTTGTGTGATTTCTGCCAGTGATGTTCAATAACTGAGATACAGGAATAAAGGAGTATTAACAAATAAACTGATTAGAGCGTTCTGCAGGATAAGGTCAACCAGGGATAGCAGGTGACTGAGAGTATGTTGATTAGGCTAGATTAGGTACAAGGCAAAATTAAAAAGGGACTAAAAACTTGAAGAAAAAAACAGAAAGGTCAAAGCACTAAAAGGGCCAAAGGCCGGGCACTATAGGAATAAAGAGGTGAGAATCTTGTTGCTCTATTATAGTCCAGTGTTTCAGAAGAGGACGATACAACTACGGGGCCTGGCAATGTGCAGTGGAGGTGAACGCTGATGGATCTGGGATCAATGAGGAATTACAAGGCTAGGCAGTTGATTACTTATTTAATACAAGGACATGGAAAACACCCAGGAAAATAAGACTTGGGCGGGGAGGGGGGGGAACGACTGATAAACACTAAGAAATTAGTATAAGCTTAATCCTCAAAGTGGGAAGGTTTTGACTAGAGTAGAAATTATAAGGATAAGCTTATCAGTTCTTCCCTTGAATTACACAGTAAGCAGAGTGAGAGCAGAGATTACATTCGTCTCAAGGGCTAAATCCTAGTCTCTAGCAAAATGCCTGGCACACTACAGGTTCTCAGCTGGTTCAATAAAAGAAGGAATGAAAGAAAGATGACCAATCTGTGAGCTACAAGCCTTTGGCCAAAGGTTCTAAAATTTACAATGTGAGTTGCACTAATGACAGGGGCAATAATATTTTGCTTCCAGAGTATACATTTTTGATGCAACTGGTAGGACAGAGAGATAGTTGTTGGAAACAGTCTATTTCTCAACATTCTACCCTTCTCATAATGAGTAAACAAGCCCAGGAGAACTAATAAATCCAGATGGATTATTTAGATGTAAGCAACTCATTTAAGACAAGGGAACATCTGGTTTATGATTTTATCTTTAAGGTTAGAAAGAGGTAAATTTTTACCACATACTCAGGCCAAGAGGGTTAGTACTCTCTGCTTCCAAGGATAACAAAATCAAAATAAGAAACTCAAAGGGAGAACACAGCCATCTTTACCTAAGGATTTAGGAATTAAAACCTTAGATCTAACCCTAGCTTGTTTTCAGGAACAGCAAGGAAAGAATGAGACAGTGTGTGATTCTCTAGCCAGGCTTAGGGAAAGAAAAACCAAACAGTGAGAACGCATGGTAACTAAGCAAAAGAAGAGGCAAAGAAGTTAGGTCTTCGATGCCTGGGCACAAAAAGGAACCCTGACAAATAGCAACAGTCAAGTCTATGGACTTCCCAATATATTAATCCACACCCACTTACCATCAGTAGGGGAGAAAAAAAAAACCTCTTCTTTCCATTAAAGATATCTGTGCCAGACACTTAAGATATAATTATGACTAATTTTGCTCAGCCCTGATTATCAGGTGTTCATAAACAACATATCAAAAGGAATGGATTATTCTAAGAAACCTGACCAGTACTTCTTTCAGCACTGCAAGAACAGGTATTATTTATACTGTCTCCAATTTTAGACTTAAAATACTTTATAGATTAAAAAAATACATAATCTCATATGATTCCAAGGGGAAAGCCAGAGAGCAGATTAATTCTGGCTTACTGATGCAGAAACTGGAGCTGAAAATACCTAAACTACTTCAAGACAATCACCAATAAAGCTGTGGTCACAGTATTTGTTCCTCAGTTTTTAAGAAGTCACTTGCACTGCTGAAGTAAAAATCAGGGGAAATAGGATGATATATAAACACTATGCTTTTTTTTTTAAGTCATTTTCATTGTCTTAAAATAGTTATCTACTAAGATTTTAAGACAGTGAGATCTTTTCAGAACTCAATCCCAAACCAAAAGAACAAGAAATCAAACATACACACTCCAAGGTTAATAAAACAAAGAAACACACGTAACTCTGCATCTCAAAAGGTGAAAACGGAGTGGGGATAAAGCAGTTGTGAATAACTTAGCATCCTGGGGTATGAGCAAACCTAAATGCCTGGAAAGAGGCGTAACTCAAAAAACGTTGAATCCATCTGTAAAGCCCTGAACAGTTAGTGTTAGTCACGCAGTTCTGCCTGACTCTTTGTGACCCTATCAGTCTCCTCGATCCATGGAATTTTCTAGGCAAGAATACTGGCAGTGAGTAGCCACTTCCTTCTTCAGAGGATTTTCCAGACCCAGGGATCGAACCTGGGTCTCCTGCACTGCAGGCAGATTCTTTACCATCTAACCCACCAGCAGCCCTGCTGCTGCTGCTGCTAAGTCACTTCAGTCGTGTCCGACTCTGTGTGACCCCACAGATGGCAGCCCNTAGCCACTTCCTTCTTCAGAGGATTTTCCAGACCCAGGGATCGAACCTGGGTCTCCTGCACTGCAGGCAGATTCTTTACCATCTAACCCACCAGCAGCCCTGCTGCTGCTGCTGCTAAGTCACTTCAGTCGTGTCCGACTCTGTGTGACCCCACAGATGGCAGCCCACCAGCAGTGTTCAAAAATGAGAAGTAAAAATAACAGAAAAGAAAGGAAAAAAATATGGAATCATTAAGGACTACAGAAGGCTGGAGAAGGTGGAGGGCTGAAAACAGGAGGATTATCTCAAAGTCTCTGTAAGGAGGAGATAGATCAGCAAGATTCCCATATCTGTAGTAACCAGCCAGGAACTACCACTTGGAGAGATGTAGTCTCCAGAAAAAAAAAGTGAAGGATCAGAAACAGAGTAGAGTGCTGAAGTAAAAACTTGACTTTGTTACTCAGCCATAAAAAAGACCAAAACAATGCTATCTGCAGCAACATGGATGGACCTAGATATTACCATATTTAAGCAAAGTTAAGTCAGAAAGAGAAAGACAAAATACCATATGATATCACTTACATAAACTAAAATACAACAAATAAACCTATCTACAAAACAGAAATAGATGTGCAAAGCAAATACACTTGTGGCTGGGGTTGGGGAAGGTAGAGGTAAAGTTTGGGAGTTTGGGATAAGCAGATGCAAGTTAGTGCACACAGGCTGGATAAACAGAAAAGAACTACCATATAGCATAGGGAACTATAATAAATGTCATGTGAAAAACCATAATGGATGAAAAAGAATATGCATATGTAAGCGAATCACTTCGCTGTGCAGCAGAAATGAACATAACATTGTAAAGCAACTACACATCAATAAAGTTAAAAACAAAACAAACGTGATTTCAGTAAAAATCTGATGTTGAAAGGTGAGATCGCCATCTCTTGTCTGTCATCCAGCCCCAGAATGCTTTAGCTAGGCAAAACAATAAAGGATCTTTCCCAGCACAAATTGATCCATATCAGAAAAAAGACCTTTAGACACTGACGTTTAGAAGTTCTTAGTCAACTGCCAGCTAATCTCATGACTGCACACTGGAGAAGGCTACACATACACAGTTTCTAATCAGCTTCTCAGAGTTCCACTCTTCAAGGACACCAGACATCTAACGAAGGCCCCTAACATGGCAACAAAACACTAAACGTCAAAGCAAACAGGGACTTAGAAAAGAGACACACCCATCAAACAAAAGAATATTTCAAAAAATTTATAATTAAAATGTCTCAGAGGAATAAAAGAAGATATTGTACTCATAAAATAGGTATAAAAAGAAAAAAACAACAAAAAGAGCTTTGGGGAATTACAAATATGATAGTTTTTAAAAAATCAGTATGGGAATTCCTTGGAGGTCCAGGGATTAAGACTCTGTACTTGCACTGCCAGGGGCCTGGACTGGATCCCTGGTTGGGCAACTATTAATGAAATCATACAAGCCACACAGCAAAGCCAAATAAATACACTAAATTTTAAGATTGATTAGAAAATAAATTTCTAGAAAAACCTCAGGAAGTAAACAAAAAGATAAAGAAATGGACAAGTGGAAAGGAAAGAAAAACAGATGATCATTCTAGGAGGTCCAACACCCAGGTAAATGCAATTCTAAGAGAAGAAAACAACCAGGGGAAAATTATCAAAGAGATCATACAAGAAAATTCCCTGGAGCTAAAGGACTGAAAACTTCACACATCACTGCAAAAATGTGGACTATCAAATTCCCCTTCATTCGGTTTCTCAGGAAATCACCAGTAAATGGTCACCAAAGCAAGGGAACAGGACACAAACTAAGAAAAAGGAAACTCTGGGATCTAAGAAACAAAGGCTCCAACGCTGATGGAGTCAGGAGGATCTGAAGGATTGTAGTGAAGGGGAAGTCCAGTAACGACAGCTATGCCGAGAGAAACATCAGCACAGGTGAGCACAGGGCACAGAAGGCTCCTCTGGGATGGCGCTAGGAAAACAAACAGGACTAGTCACTTATCTAGTAAGTGTGATCATACACTGGCCTGAAAGGTGTTTTACAGAGCTGATGGGAGGTTTGCGAAGGCAACAGTAGATCGAAAGAAAATGATGCCAGATGAGGATGGAGAAAAGGAAGAAAGGAATAAAAAGGAATAAAATAGGAAGTCAGTCTGTAATTCTAAAACAACTGAATTAAGTCATAGCAGAACATGCTTATTACGTAGAAATACAGAGACCAGAACAAAGGGCTAAAAGCGTTAACCACGGAGGAGAACTGAAACAATCTCCTCTGCACCCTCACCAAGTAACCAAGCAGAATAAAACAGGAGTAAGAATGATAAAATGTACCCCACATTCCAAGAGGATTTATAATTGTGGTAGAAATACAATTTTTAACTGAAAATTTTAGACCAAAATACAGATATTATAGCAATTAAGAATATAGTTGAGGGGGAGGAGAGAAATCACCTTTTTAAGCACCTTCATGGCAAATATTTTCCCAGTATTTGCTCCTGTTACTTTTCGTACTTGAAAAACCTGGATGAAAAATAAAAGTCTGTGTTATTAAAAGCTAAACTATGTTAAGTCACAGTCCCTTAATTCCTAAGTAAATGAAGCAAATGATATAGCAGTCTATATTCTTACAGGAACTAGCACCATCAAGGACTGTGTACAAAAATGATAAGCTAAAAGAGCCAGACTACATTCAATATTTAGTAGTGTGCTTAATCACTCAGTCGTGTCTGATTCTTTGCGACCCCATGGACTGTAACCCAGCTGGCTTCCCTGTCCTTGGGGCTTCTCCAGGCAAGAATACTGGAGCGGGTTGCCATGCTCTCCTCCAGGGGCTCTTCCCAACCCAGGGCACCCACTTTGTAGGCAAATTCTTTACCATGAAACCGGAGTGGGTAGCGTGTCCCTTTAGGGGATCTTTACTTCCCAGGGATCGAACTGGGTTCTCCTGCATTGCAGGAGGATTCTTGACCAGCTGAGCTGGGAAGCTACCTAGGAAGTCCTGAGTAGTGAAAACTGTCATACAACACAGAACCTTCCTGTTTATTCTGCTGACATCTGGTGGCAAAGTTGGTCATTACCATCTAATAACAAGCACTCTGTCGTAACAAGCATTCCATGTTACTTTATAAAATCCAAGTTTGCATAGAAAAAACTATAATCATATTTCCTAGACACACAGAAATTATAAAATAGCTCATAAATTTTCAGAGATGCTTCACATATAACTATTTAATAATATTTAACAGGAATTACTTATGCCTTAAAATGATTAGCCATAATATCCTTTCATGCAACAGCTAAAATATGAGTTTCACAGTGTATGTGTTACACATTCACGATGATTAAAACATGAGAATGTGTCCTGAAGCCTAAGAAAAAACTACAAATGCCATGTTTTGCAAAAATGAATGCTACACAATAGCATAAATAGTTCTCAAGCTTAATCTTAACTACTAACATGTTACCCAAACTCTGTCTTTTGAAAAAGAATGGCAAACAGAATGTCCAAATTTTCTTGAACAGAACACCCAAAGGTAAGGTCTTAAATGAGAAAGCTTCTGGCAAACTACGAAACCAAGAGATGTTCTTCATTTTTCTTCTCCTCTCTTAAATTCTTCAACTTCCCTAACTCTATTGCTGTGAATACTGCAAGTCAAAGAAAATCAATTTAGATTAAGGTCTCAGTAACAGATACCAATCTAATGTGCCATGCCTCTTGAAAGTAAGTAGTTTGTTTTTTAAAAGAATACCTATAGTCGGTACCATTTAGCAAAAGGAAGGAATGAATCCTCTAATAACAGATACTCCCTAGCCCAGCTGCCTATTTCTTTATTCTACAAATACTGACTGAGTACCCACAAAGTGCTGGGCTTTTAGTGAATGGTGGTAAGAGGAGGAGAGCTTCTATACACTGCTCAAATAATACAGGGTTGAATGATCCTGTCCTTTGCTGAGAGCTTACAAAGACTGAAGAAGACAGCTGGGAACAGGGTGTAAACATCGATCTACCCAAGACAGACAAAAACAGCTCTCATTTCAAAATACTTCCTACCTTTCCATAGCCCCCTTTACCAAGTACTCGAAGTAGCTCAAAACATTCTGGTCTGATTTTTTCTGGCCCTCTGTTCACACTAGTTTCTGAGATTTCAAATTTCTCACAATGCTCCATGCCACTGGGGAGAAAAGCAAAACCAAAAGTAAATTTGCAAAAAGTTAAATTACCTTCAGCATACTGTTAGAATGAGAATTATACTCCAATTAAGTAAAAGGGGAAAAGTACCTGACAGCAAATTTAGTATCTGTGCTCTAAGTTAACTAATGATTCGATGACATGGTAGGTCAAGATTAGGGTGGCTTGAGAACTGTCTGCTGATCTGCTTGTTTACAGAATGTGCTACTGATTATTGATTTTCATAAGCACCAAGTATTCCCAAACTAAGATGAATTAGAACAAGTTTATTAAGCTGACAAAGGAAAAAAGTCTTCTAGTTATTCAAACTTAGTTTATTCAAAATGTCTGAGGTTAGATACTATCCAACTGTATTTGGGAACGTCAGCAGAAAATCTAAGCATTTTCTAAAAGTACCCAATTAGTTCAAGTTTTCAGCTAAAAATTCTTGTTAATAAATTATAACCATGCATCTTTCCATATATACTTAAAGGTTCCAAAAAGGGTGGCAATTTATCTGTCCTTTAAATGTTTTCTGAGTGATCTTAGTTTCCCCACAATCCAAGGCTTTTTACTTGAAGGTGCGATACAGAGCAGATTAAACAACTATTCAACTAATGAAGCTTTCCCAGAATGACACAAGAATGCACAAATCTCTGTTTAGATGACGCATTACAAGCAAAATAAGAAGCATTTGATTTGGGGAGCATTTCTAAAATTTTTATTGTTCATTAGGAAAAGGTAGTTCTCCATATTAAACTAATAAAAATATTTTACACACTCAAGACTCATATTCAGAATACTCCGAATTTTAATAATCTTCTTCTCAAAATCCACACATGATCTCAAAACCCCAGTTATGTTTTCATATTGGTGCCAAGCTCAATAAACCAGTCTCTGTATGACTATATATTTAAGAATAGGTTATTAAAATCACATGATGGCTGTAAACTGGAGCTGATATAACCTAAATTAAGAAAAAGACAGCACAGTGAAACCTTTTCAAATATACTTACAGTTCATATGGTCCAACTCCCCCATGGTCCATGCTTTCATTTAACTGACCCTGAAAAATATGTTAAAGTTTTAAAAATAAATAATCCCATAAACAAGAAATTTAAAAATTGAACGCTTCACCCCATCACTGAAGGAGAAATGAATGAAAGAAATCAGCTTACCAAGTCCCTATACTTTATTAACAGGTAAATGTGGTGATGAACAAAGTAAAGCAGAGAAACAATATTCAGGGGATTTCACTTTTAATTTAATGTGATAACTAAGCTATAGCTGCTACTCATCAATGATCTACAAAAAAAACCAGGTGATTTCTCCTTCAAAAATTACATGTATTCAAAATACGTATTCTGTATTTTATTAAACTAAAGGTACCGCATTCTGAGTTAATCAAATGACTTATAAAAAGTTATTTTGACATGCTTTTGATAAGATTAACATAATGCTAGAAACCTTATGTAACTGCAACCTAACCAAGCCTAAGGTAACCACAACCATTCCAAGATACTGTCATGAATGATATGGCTGATCAAAGTAAAACAGTTAAGCAACACTCTCAAATTGTGTGGAGTCATACTGGCCAAACATTTATTCTGATCATAGTATAAATGAGTGCAAAACTTAATTTAACCCTCTGTACACTAGCAAAATGAACAATTTAAAAATGAAATTAAGATAACTACATTCACAGTGGCATAGATAGAATAAAATACTTAGAAATAAGTTTAACAAAAGAAGTGCAAGGTTTCAATATTTGATAACTCCAAAAACATTGCTGAAAGAAATTTTAAAAGGCCTAAATAATCAAAAGACATTCCATGTTCATGGATCAGACAATTTAATACTGTTAAGATGGCGATACTAAACAAACTGGATTACAGATTCAACTCAATTTTTTAAAAACATCTAGTTCCTTTCTTGCAGAAACTGCCAAGCTTATCCTAAAATTCACTCAGAAAACCAAGGGCGGGAGGTGGGGGTAGGGTGAAAAACAGTCTTGAAAAAGGAGAACAAAGTTGGGGGACTTACATGTCCTGATTTCAAAATGTACTATGAAGCAACAGCAATTAATGCAGTGTGGTACTGGCATAAGGACAGAAATATAAATCAATGAAATAGAAATGAGAGCACAGAATAAACCCTTCCATTTATGGTCAACTGATTTTTGACAAAGATGCTAAGAAAATTCAATGGGAGAGAGACTTGTTTCAATAAATGACAGATCTGGGCAATTGCATATCCACGTGCGAACAGTTACTTTGGATCCTTACCTTCACACCATGCGTAAAAATGGGTCACAGACCTAAATATAAGAACTAAAACTGTAAACCATAAAATTCTTAGAAGAACTAGGAGAGAGTAAATCTTCACAATCCATAAAATAAGAACATATAAAGAACTTCTACAACTCAATAATAAGAAAAATAAGTAACCCACTTAAAAAATAGGTTAGGATCTGAACAGGCATTTCCACAAAAAAGGTAAGTGGCCAAAAGTCCCATGAAAGTACATTCAGTATCATTAGCCCTTAGGGAAGTGCAAGCCAAAACTATATTGAGATATCATTTCACATCAACTAGGATAGCTACAATTAAAAAGACAAAAAAAAACCCACCAAGTTTGGCAAGGATGCAGAGAAATTGTAGCCCTCATACACTGCTGGCAGCGATGTAAAATGATATAACCACTTTGGAAAAGTTAGGCAGTTTCTTCAAAAATTAAACATAGACTTACCATATGATCCAGCAAATCTATTCCTTGGTATCTACCCAAGAGAAATGAAAATAACATGTTCCACAAAGACTCAGCATAAATGTTCATAGCAGTATTATTTACAATAGCCCCAAAATGGAAACGACTCAAATGAACGTCGTTGACACTAACAATGGAATACTATTTGGCTATAAAAAGGAGTGAAATACTGAAATATACTACAACAAAGATGATCCTTAAATCATTAACTTGCGTGAAAGAAGCTGAGAAATGAAAATAACATGTTCCACAAAGACTCAGCATAAATGTTCATAGCAGTATTATTTACAATAGCCCCAAAATGGAAACGACTCAAATGAACGTCGTTGACACTAACAATGGAATACTATTTGGCTATAAAAAGGAGTGAAATACTGAAATATACTACAACAAAGATGATCCTTAAATCATTAACTTGCGTGAAAGAAGCCAAATACAAAAGGCCACATATTATATAAGTCCATTTATGGACGCTCCAGAAAAGGCAAATTTACAGGTACGGGAAGCAGACTAGCGGCTGCTGAGGGCTGGGGATGGCAGTGTGGAGAGACTGTGAGTGGGCCCGGAGTTTCTGTTGAGGGAGACAGAAATGTGCTAAAACTAAATTACAGTGATGGCTGCATAACTCTATAAATATACTAAAACTCACTGAACTCTAAAATATAACCTGGCAGCAGAAACTCAACTAGTATTATAAAATATAGCTTTAAAATGAGTATTCTTAAATATAGTCTGACTATGAATTCTCAATTTCTATCATAGGCACCAAAAAATTAGAAGTTTTAAAGTTTTTATTAAGAATTTTGGAATAATTCAATAAATTTTAGGTGAACTCATCTTTCTTCAAAGATACCAGTACACAGTCATGATACACAAAGGAAATGGACAGTATTTACACAGTGGGTGGTCAAATGCACTCTCAAAACAAGTGTTTCAGTCAGAACTTGCTCACAGTGTGAACAACTCAGGATGAAGTCTAACACCAAGGATGTATGTCTCATGATTAGACATAGGCAAACGGTGGAGGGGGAGGGTGTGGAGGGGGGAGATGCGTTATAAAGGGAAAAAAATACTTGCAGTTTCAACTTGATACAGCTTCTTTTGTGTGGGAGGGGCAGGCAGGGGTGGTTATCATTAAAAGATTTTTTTGGGGGGGTCTCTGGGGCTTCATACAATCACCTATGATGACTTCACTTTAAAGACAAAAGGCCAACTTCTATAAAATTGGTATTATATAATTGTTTTCTCTTTAATATTCACTTAATTCTAAATTAAAGACTACAGAGTAATTAACACTGAGCCACGACTTTGAAGCCACCTAGAAAGAAGCCACATGCCCTGCGGCTATGTCTCACTTCCGGAGTCAGCCAGGCCTGTCTTGCCACTGCACCTGGGCTTAGAACTTCCTACCGTTACCTCTGGAGCACAAGCATTTTGAGGCACAATTTTTTTCTGCTACTCAATGGTATCTAGAAGTCCAACACCAGAAACACCAAGCTACTCTACAGGACATACTGACGGTTATCCTTCACAGGAAACTTTATTCAGATTTTTTTTTTCTGCCTTAAGCTTTATGACGCATCTAATGTTTTTTTGTGTATGTGCCACTACGATTGACAAAGTAGAATTCTCCGCGCTGTGGCTCAGGGGTGAAGAATTCTCCTGCCAATGCAGGAGACGCCTGTTCAATCCCTGGATTGGGAAGATCCCCTGGAGGAGAAAACCACAACTCACTCCCGCAGTTTTATCTGGAGAATTCCATGGACGCAGGAGCCAGGCAGGCTGCAGTCCATGGGGTCACAAAAGAGCTGGACGCAGGACTTAGTGACTAAACAATAAGGTACTATAGAAGGTAACTGTTTCAAACTAGCCCATCAGAATGACTATTTGCAAAGTTTTAAATTAAAATCATATATAAATTCAAGTTAATATGCCTTAAGTCCCAATTTTATAAAAATTTGATATACTGTTTTAAAAGTTTTAAATAAATTGTTACAGAATGGGTGAAAAATATCCTTAATCTAAATATTCATTAAATCATTTATCCACTTGCCTGGCTGTTCACAGATATTTCCTTATAAAATAAGGTTCAGTAATCTGGGGGAAAGGAGTAAATCTGGCCTCAAATACTGGGCTATTTAAAAGTACATTACAGTATCTAATAAAATGCAAGATATTGAGATATTAATAATCATGAACATCTGAATACATACTGTCTATATAGCACTATTTTTCAAAACACTAAAAATTTTAAAAACTTTTTTGCTCAATAAAAATCTACTAACCTAATCTGAAATTCGGCAGTAAGTATCTATTTCAAATTTTGAACTAGCAGAGTAAAAATTCACGATTATTTTAAGTTGCTTAACAATTTTCTTTTACTCTTTTAACTTGTGTCTTCACAGAAAGCAGAGGTTTCCAACCTTTTCATAATCTAATGAAAATTTCTAAAGGAAAACTTTCCCTTAGTTTCAACTCTGTTCCCAAATTATATTATCACCAGTGAAACAGAAAAACAAAAACCTTTTCAACCACTGGTTTTAATACAGTACTTAAAACTCACTAATTCTCATCTTTTAGTCACTGAAAAATTAACTGTGCCACGTAAATACATCTATTTACTATAAATACATATATTCACTAATACAGATTCACTCAGTGTAACCTACCTAAAAAGTAGGTATCTCTAGGACTTCCCTGGTGGTCCGGTGGTTAAGAATTTGCCTGCCAATGCAGGGGACACAAGTTCAATCCCTGGTCTGGGAAGATTCCACAGGCTACAAGGCAGCTAAGCCCACATGCCACAGCCACCGAAGCCCTTGTGCCTACAGCCCGTGCTCCAGAACAAAAGGAGCCGCAGCGCCGCAGCTAGAGAGTAGGCCCTGCTTTCTGCAGCTAGAGAAAGCCCGCACACAGCAAGAGACCCAGCGTGCCCAAAAATGGTTAAAAATGGAGGGGGTGTACTTCTAAACAGGACCAACGACAAAGAGAAAGAAAGCAAGGAAGGAAACTACTGTTCTAAAAATGCAGTACCCCTAGTATACCTGCATTTATTATTATGTCTTTCTGTACAGATGAGGGGAAACTTGAATGATTGGTTCCTGGGCAATCAGTTAACACTGATAAGCTCTATTTCCATAAACCAGCTAACTACATAATGTGCCAGGACATTTTGAGAGCACTTGATATACTCTATCTCATATAATCTTCATTTTATGGAGAAGAAAAAAGTCTTTCTTCTGAGTCTTTAGTCTGAGAGATTAAGCAATTTATTTGAGATCATGCAGTCAGTGAGCATGGCTGGAAGGATCTGAATTCAGTCTGACAAACAGGTACGTTACAAACAAGACTAGTAAATGCAGTGAAGACGCTATGCAATGAAGCTTACTGAATTGTGTCAGAAGATACTACCACTAGTTATCTCTGTGGTCTTGGGCAATCATATCCCTGGTTGACGCCTCAGTTTCCTTTCTGTAAAATGAGGATGTGAGGCTACTCTGATATGCAAAAATGTTTTAAAAGCTCGTGTACTAAAGGATGGGGGCTTCCCCAGTGGCTCAGGGGTAAAGAATCCGCCTGCAATACAGGAGACGCAGAAGACTCAGGTTAGATCCCTGGGTTGGGAAGATCCCCTGAAGGAGGAAATTGGCAGGATTTCTTGCGTGGGAATCCCGTGGACAGAGGAGCCTGGTGTGCTACAGTCCACGGTGTCACAAAGAGTTGGATATGACTGAGCACCTGATGGATGGACACACTAAAGGATATAAATTCACAAACAGACAGGATTCTAATTATATTACTAGAAATTCACAGTAGTCAGATTTTCTAAGAATCTAAATTTCTCTCATTTTTCAGAATTTTAAAACCTAGAGAGAAGTGAAGTGGATGTCACTGGATGTCACTGAATCTCCTTGGGTGGCCAACCCAATTCCACTCCAACTCTGCTTGTCCACCTTGCATCTCTTAGAATAACACCCTCAAAAGAAACATTTTCAACTCCAAAAGCACTGCTATGTTAGATATATTTTGCTGAAGCCTCTTCCTCAAAATCCTCTTTAATTACCTTTGTAATTAAAGCTCCTCTCCCTAGGGTAGTGGTCATATTTCCTTCTCTTTCCTATTTCCACCAGTTTCTCTGACCTCCTCTTCCACACCTGCTCAAAATCCTATTTGCCTGTACCCAGCAGAACAAACATTCAAGAGGGGTCCTAGTTCACAGCAAGAATCTTAAAGACGGTATTTTAGTTTCAGCTCATAATAAACCCAAGGTCTGGAAATTTTATCAGTTCAACTGGTGAGGATTTTATTGATATAAAGCACCCTTATATTTTCCTCCCCTGCTTAGCTCCCAAGCCACTGCCATATGGAGCCAATATAACTGATGAGAGTATGTTATATGTAATGAAAGCAATCCCATATTTGTTCCATTGAGAGGCTAACTGAAATTCCATACGCAAGCATACTAAAAATATACATCAGGGAATTCCCTAGCGGTCCACTGATTAGGATTTGGCACTTTCATTGCCAGGGCTTGGGTTCAATCCCTGGTTGGGAAACTAAGATTCCACTAGCTGTGCTGTGCAGCCACAAAAAAAAAAAATTATATATCTCAATACCCATCTTCCACACTGCCCACACTGCCTGATTTCGATTTAGACTCAACTGATAAGAAGAGCATTTCTGTTCTATAAAACCTATTTTCCTAAAGTATTTAACGTATATAGCATCTTCTGTCAACAAACAGGAAACAACTTACTTGCCAGAGGGAGGAGTTAGGGTGGGGGAAAAAAAGGGAGGCCCCTTCTGTAGTTAGAGCAAACATCTGATTAAGTCATAAACCCATGTACTCATCTAGACAATGGAATTTACAATCTGAATTATCATGAGGTTATCACTGATGGTGATTTGCCCCAGAATCAGTGATTTAGCATGACAACACTATTTGTGAACATCAGGTACAACTTGTGGTTTTGCAATAAATTTATCTTGAATAAAGAATAACTAAGACAGCAAAGGTAAAAACGAGCTATGCATTTAGGAAAAACAATTCTAAATTTAGCACCCTAAATTACAGCAAGGAAAGCCCTCACACCACCATTCACAAGTCTCAGTTCAAGCAATTTATTTTTGGCAAGCCAAATCACAGCTGTCAACGTTGGTTTTTTTCCACCCTAAAATTACATCAAGTATTTTGGAAAAAAATATAGACATCTACAACTAAGGTAAAAGTAAGCTACAAATGCCGTGTGTCGTTATAAATTATTTTTTAAGTCACACGGAAGGGGTTTCTTAAATAAAAAAAAAAAAAAA
>SJYX01010196.1:93711-109675 GCA_006410675.1 Oreotragus oreotragus | reverse complement strand
CCCCCCTCCAAGCCTCGTCTTCCTTGCTGTCTTATCGGAGCTAAATACAAAGACTTTCTTGTAAGTGTTATGTAGTTACCAGTACAGAAAATTGATTGGTGGAGAGAAAAAGTCATTATTTTTAGAAGCGAGAAAATTAACGTTAATTAAATGTGCTACCGTTGAGCTCACTTTTGCATTTTCTATGTTCCTTTGGTCTGAAGCGCATACTACAAATTACTTCAACCAGAATTCACTTTGTTTTGTTTGTTTTAAACGCATGCTCAGAAAGTTGCGATTACACGTGAGATTTTGGAAACTATTGAGCTGTATATGAATGGATTTGGGTACAGCAGTCCCAAGTCCCAAAACCATATACAGAAAAAGAACAACTTCCTTGAATGATTGGCTCCTTAAACAACATAAGTATTTTATCTATAAATAGTATTTACAAATTATATATTTTTATTGATGTGTGTTAACATATTTTGTTTATTCTTTGTTGGTAATGTAGTGGTTCTCTAAGACCATATTTTTTTCTGTTACAGGTTGCTCACTTTTTCAAAGGAGTTTGTTTTGGTTTGTTTCTCAGCATGTCAATAGTAACAGTGCAGCTGGGTCAATGTGGCAATCAGATTGGTTTTGAAGTGTTTGATGCTTTATTTAATGACTCACACTGTCCCCGAGGACTCTGCTCTAAAAGGGAGAATGAGGCATATCAAGCATCTTGCACAGAAAGGTTCTTCAGCGAGGAGGAAAATGGAGGTATGTGTGGTCCACATAACCAATCTCTTCAAGGCCAGGCCCTGCACATGGTGTCTGAACCCCCTTCATCTTGCAGCAGAATGGTTTTGTTCTCAGCCCTTTGTTTTTGTGTTAAGCTTTCCTTCTCCAGCGACATCATGTCCTCAGGCCATGAGCTTGCTCAAATCTTGCCAATCTAAAACCAACCAACCAAATAAAACTTAGCTCTCAACTATAGCTTTTTTCCTTCTTTCTCAACTAAGATTCTCAAAGGAGAACCCTCTTTACCAATTATAATCCTGCTTCTGCTTTACAGTACCACTGAAGCTGTCCTATGAAAAATTCCCAGTGATCTCCTAATTACTAGAGTCAGTAACTGTTTTTCTTTTTGTTAATTCACTGAACTTCTCTACCAGATTTGATAACATTAACTATAAAACTCCCTCCTTGAGACTCCTTCTTCTTAGTCACTGAACTTTTCTAGTCGTTGCATCTCAGCATCTTCCTCACTTGTATAGTTCTCTCTGGGCAAATTCAGTGACTCTCAAATGTTGCTCCATCTTTTATACTGGTTACTCTCAAATCTGTAGCCTAGCATCTCTTCCAAGCTGCAGACTGGTTAGTGAACATCACTTGCGTCTCTCCTGTGTACCTCAAACTCAACATCTCCATACCGGAGGGCATGCATTGTTTTTCCCTTAAAACTTTGTTCCGACTGCCTATGTTCAGATCTTCTCAGGTTATCTCCTGCATGTCCCTTGAAACGCCTCTCCCCTCTCCATCTTTGCTGTCATTGCCTTAGTTCTGGCTCTTGTCCTTCCTTATCTAGATTGTTTCAAGACACTCCTTCTGAGTTTCTCTGCCTGATCTCCTGTGTCTATCACATCTATCCTCCACACTGCTGTATTCAAAAAGACATCTTAGGGACTTCCTTGGTGGTCCAGTGGTTAAAACTTTACACTTCTACTGCAGGGAGTGCTAGTTCTATCCTTGGTTGGGAAACTACAATCCCACATGCCTTGCTAACTTGCTTAACAATAAGTACTTAACTTAAACTTACTTAACAGTAAGTAAAGAAATAAATGTAGTAAAAAGCTGTTTAAAAAAATAATAAAGACATCTGACATTAAAAAAAAAAAGACATGTGACTATTCCTTTCATCTTTGAACGTTTCCAGTGGTTTCTCATTGGCTGAAAAACAAGTTTCAAGATTTTTAGCATTGTGTATTGGGACTTCTAATATCTGAGCCCTGCCTGCTTCCCATCCTGTCCATCATTTCTTACACCCCCTGTCTCCATCTTCTGCTTCAGTAATCCTGAGATGCTTTTTGTGCCCCTGGCATTTTGTGCTTCTGAATATGCGCCTCTGTTACTGTGGATTTGTTCTGGGTCCCATCACATCACTTCATGATTCAGTATTGATGTGTTTTGCTGCCCTCCCTGGTTCTCCTCGAACTGGACTGATACTGTCTTCATCTCTGTGTTAGTAGCACAGTACATAGCACATTATAAGCACTCAACAGGTATTTGTAGACCTGACCTAGTCATTGTTTTAGCCCATATTTATTGAGCCTGCCAGCAGAATGCTGGGCATATGAACCATCTACATCTACTTGCTGCTGCCCATCTCAGTTTCTAAGCAGAATGACATCTTTCTATTCTCAGTCTTTGAGTTTTTTTTTTTTTAATTTAGAGAAGTTTATGCTCTGAGTTACCCCAAATAAGATTATATGCATTATTTTTCTTTTGAACTTGTTTTCCCCTCTCTAGTTCCACTTGCTCGTGCTGTCCTTGTTGACATGGAACCTAAAGTTATCAATCAAACACTGTCAAAGGCCGCCCGTTCTGGCCGATGGAAATATGGCCAGCATTCATGCTTCTGTCAAAAACAAGGCTCTGGAAACAACTGGGCCTATGGGTAAGAATAATTCCTCATGCTTTTCAGATTAGATACAGCTGCACAATTGATGAATAGTGTAGTTATAACTGCACAGTCGATACTAAACGTTGCTTTTTAGCCACTTAGCTGTGTCTGACTCTTTTGCAACCCCATGGACGGTAGCCCACCAGGTTCCTCTGTCTATGCGATTTCCCGGGCAGAAATACCAGAGTGGGTTGCCATTTCCTTCTCCAGGATATCTTCCTGACCAGGGATGAAAGCCATGTCTGCTGCATTGGCAGGTGGGTTCTTCACCACTGAGCCACCTGAGAAGCCCATTCCAAACTTTGAATTTCTGTTGTAACATTTAGAGTGTGACTTCACCCAGAGGCCACTCATTCTGTCTCACCTTTCTATATGCTTCGGGTCTAGACACTGCTGAATCCAAGGATCTTTTGCAGAAGGGTTTCCACTTCTTCACTGTTATTCTGCCAGCTAACGTATTATCAATACAGTATCTTTATCTGGCAAGTATTCCAGTTAATAGGGAATATGACTACACAGTAGTAGTGCCTGAATTCTTTAGAAAATACCAGTGCCTAGGGCTCACATCCAGAAATTCTGATTTAATAGGTTTGGGATGAAGTCTGAATGTTGGAATTTTTCAAAGCTTCCTGAGGTGATTTTAATGTGTGGCAAAGTTAGAATTCCTGTTTTAGGAGTATTGTTATGAATATTGAAGATTATGTTGTACCATAATCTTGTAGGTTCACACTCATCTCACATGCTAGCAAAGTAATGCTCAAAATTCTCCAAGCCAGGCTTCAGTAGTACCTGAACCATGAACTTCCGGATGTTCAAGCTGCATTTAGAAAAGGCAGAGGAACCAGAGATCAAATTGCCAACATCCATGGGATCCTCGAAAAAGCAAGAGAGTTCCAGAAAAACATCTACTTTTGCTTTATTGACAAACTGGAAAATTCTTAAAGAGATGGGAATACCAGACCACCTGACCTGCCTCTTGAGAAACCTGTATGCAGGTCAGGAAGCAACAGTTAGAACTGGACATGGAACAACAGACTGGTTCCAAATCGACAAAAGGGTATGTCAAGGCTGTATATTGTCACTCTGCTTATTTAACTTATATGCAGAGTACATCATGTGAAATGCCGGGCTAGATGAAACACAAGCTGGAATCAAGATTTCTAGGAAAAATATTAATAACCTCAGATATGCAGATGACATGACCCTTATGGCAGAAAGCAAAGAAGAACTAAAGAGCCTCTTGAAGAAAGTGAAAGAGGAGAGTGAAAAAGTTGGCTTAAAGCTCAACATTCAGAAAACTAAGATCATGGCATCTGGTCCCATCACTTCATGGAAAATAGATGGGGAAACAATGGAAACAATGAGAGACTTTATTTTCTTGAGCTCCAAAATCACTGCAGATGGTGACTGCAGCCTTGAAATTAAAAGACGCTTGCTCCTTGGAAGCAAAGCTATGCAACCTAGATAGCATATTAAAAAGCATAGACATTACTTTGTCAACAAAGGGCCATCTAGTCAAGGCTATGGTTTTCCCAGTAGTCATATATGGATGTCAGAGTTGGACCATAAAGAAGGCTGAGCACCGAAGAATTGATGCTTTTGAACTGTGGTGGTCGAGAAGACTAAGAGTCCCTTGGACTGCAAGGAGATCCAAACAGTCCAGCCTAAAGGAGATCAGTCCTGAACATTCATTGGAAGGACTGATGTTGAAGCTGAAACTCCAATACTTTGGCCACCTGATGCGAAGAACTGACTCACTGGAAAAGACCCTGATGCTGGGAAAGATTGAAGGCGGGAGGAGAAGGGGACGACAGAGAATGAGATGGTTGGATGGCGTCACCACCTCGATGGGCATGAGTCTGAGCAAGCTCCAGGAGTTGGTGATGGACAGGGAAGCCTGGTGTGCTGCAGTCCATGGGGTTGCAAAGGGTCGGACATGACTGAGCGACTGAATTGAACTGAACTGGAATCTTTAGAACCACCTGGTAATTCTAGCCAAAGGAGTGGCCTATTAAAGAGAATTTTCTATTCCCAGTAAATTGACTCTCCTAGCAGTCCTATTCACTTTTAAAAACTGTGTGACTTGTGTATCTTACTATTTTCTTCTATTTTTTCATTTTGTTTTTGTTGTATATTATTATTGTTGTTATCTTTAGGCCCTTCTGTGTCCCATGCAAAGTCTTAGTTCTCCAACCAGAGATCCAACCTGTGCCCCCTACTTTGGGAGCACAGAATCTTAATCACTGGACTACCAAGGAAGTCCCCTTAGCTTGTGTATATACAATTTGGTCACTCAGGGTACCTGTATGTCTCATGAGAGGTAGTTCACTTCCATAGGTTTAGAAAGCCTTCTGTCTCTTGTACCTTTCTCTGCAATCCATCTGTGTCTGGTTAAACTGAAAGATGTTTGTTTTGTACTGCATAGATACTCTGTTCATGGACCCAGGCATGAAGAATCTATAATGAACCTAATCCGGAAGGAGGTGGAGAAATGCGATTCTTTGTGTGGCTTTTTCATCATAATGAGTATGGCTGGAGGCACCGGATCCGGGTTAGGAGCCTTCGTTACTCAGAACTTACAAGATCAGTACTCAAGCGCTTTGAAAATGAATCAGATTATATGGCCTTATGGAACTGGTGAGGTATGAACATATCAATTTAAAAATTTCTGTCTTGTAGTCTTTGTGATTAAGACAAATGTATGTAAAAGATCTATCTCATCCTTTCTTTGGAAATGTTAAGTTATTGTGTCAGGAGTCAGTATACAGTATGGTACTTTCATGAACAACTCATTTAACTTTGTCTAAACTTTCTCAAGAAAACGAGGTGCCCTTATTTATAAAAACTCTAAAGAAGAAAACTGTGCATCTTCTCTCAGAAACCCATTCTGGGTCAGTCCTTCTGGCTACTGCCTGTAAAGCAGGGACCTTGACCTCATCCTGCCATTGCCAGCCTTCAAATAATTTTCATTTCTTTCCATTGAAAGGACATTTCTATGTAAGCCAATTTGCTGTTGATCAGCCCAGCGGGAGAAATAATAAAACAGAGATGAAATAAGTCACAGGAGGAAATGATGTAGAAAGTATGATAGTAATAGAGAAAGTAATAGTATAGTTATCGTTTATTGAACCCTTACTATACACAGGGCACTATTCTAAGTGCTTCACTGGTATTCTGTCATTAATTCTTACAACTCTTAAGAGGCTGGTATAATTATTATCCCCATTTTACAAATGAGGAAACTGAGACACAGAGAGATTATGTAACTTATCTAAATATAGCTAGAAAGTGAAAGAGCCAGGATTTGAACCTAAGTAGGATGCTCTCTTAACTGCTGTTCTCTCCTACTTTTTTTTTTCACTATTTATTAATTTGGTTGCCCCAGGTCTTAACTGTGGCTCATGGGATCTTTAGTTTCAGCATGTGGGATCTAGTTCCCTGACCAGGGCACGAACCCTGGCCCCCGCATTGAGAACGTGAGTCTTAGCCAGTGGACTACCAGGGAAGTTCTTCTCCCACCTTTCTTATTTGTGGCCTTTTCCTCTCCAGGTTATTGTTCAGAACTACAACTCCATTTTGACACTTTCTCACTTATACCGATCTTCAGACGCCCTCCTTGTTCATGAGAACGATGCTGTTCATAAGATCTGTGCAAAGCTGATGAATATCAAGCAGATCTCCTTCTGTGATATAAATCAAGTCCTCGCACATCAGCTGGGAAGTGTGTTCCAGCCTACTTACTCCGGGGAAGGCTCATTTCACTACAGGAGAAATCCGCTAGGTATTTGTGCCCCTGTGGGTTATTTGCAGAGAAGTCTGATGTTGTGAAAGCCTCAGAGCTGTTCTTCTCTGGTTCTCCCCTCTATCTGAAGATAACTCACATCTCCCTCACTTCAGAACCTTCTACTGATCCCATTCTTCAGGACCCTTTCTCTTCTTTTTCTTTTTTTTTTTTCCTTCCCTATTTTTAAAAATAATTTTCAGATATAATTCACATACCATACAACTCACCCATTTAAAATACGCACATGGGTGTTTTCTGACATTCACAAAGTTGCATAACCATCATTTTCATCATTGTGCAATAAGCCCACCACTTTTTCAGCTTATTTGTCAAGTGGTGCTTTATCCATTCAAATCATCCAGATGCAAAGGACCCAGGAATCTATACGTCTCTACCCTCTTTCCCAAATAGTTGCCTATCCCACTTTTCCTAGTTGCATCTGCTTCTTCAAATTTAGCATGCTCTGAATGGATTCATCATTTCTGCCCCCTCCCCCACTTCCCCCATTCCTGTCGCCTGAATTTCTCCCACTGTCCTCTTATCTCATCAGTATGCTCAGACCTGTTGGTGCCATCTCTCCCAGCTGTCTGCATTCTTTCCTGCCTCCCTGTCTCTCTGACATTGGTTCAGTTGGTCAGTGTCTCTTAACTGATACTGCATGCTCCCCCTGAATACACAGTTCTTTTTATTCCCGATCTCTGCCTCTCTCTCTTTCTCTTGGTCTCTGTTTCATAAAAACAGAAGCTCGCAGCTACGTGGACATCCCTGGCTTAAGGTGGTCCTAACCCTGCTTCCCTTCCTGCTGCCTGCCTCTTCCCCCCGGCATCAGTCCTCCTGACACACTGACCCCAATGAGCCTCCCCAAGGCACGGATCTAATCCTCGTATTCTACTCACCCCCGATTCTGTGGTTCACGCATTACCTGCCAGATTTGTCATAATTCCTTAGCTTGGCCTCCACATTGTGCCCTGAGTCTTAACTTTGCATTTTCGTCAGCTTCTGCCTCCTCTGCATAGATTCCCCACTTTCTTTTCATCCTATCTCCACTTCCTTCTTCAGTCTGGAACTTTCCTGCTTTGGTCCTTTTGCTCAGTGTTTTGTCTTTTAAAAATCACTTCCTGCTTCCCTTCTTCATCTCTACTGAAACCTTGAAGGTGAAGTTGCTCAGTCGTGTCCAACTCTTTGCGACCCCATGGACTGTAGCCTATCAGGCTCCTCCGTCCATGGGATTTTCCAGGCAAGAGTGCTGGATTGGATTGCCATTTCTTTCTCCAGGGGATCTTCCCGACCCAGGAATCAAACCCGGGTCTCCCGCATTGCAGGCAGACGCTTTACCATCTGAGCCACCAGGGAAGCCTTACTCATCCTTTAGGAGCCAATTCAAGTGATAATTTTTTTTTTTCTTTTCTAATGTTTATTTGGCTGCCCCGAATCTTAGTTGAGGCATGCAGGATCTTTAGTGCAGCCTGTGGGATCTAATTCCCCGGCCAGGGACTGAACCCAGGCTCCCTGCATTGGGAGCGTGGACTCTTAGCCACTAGACCACCAGGGAAGTCCCAAAGTTACCCTCCAGCTCTGAACTCCTGTGTGTGCATGCTCACTTCAGTCATGTCCAACTCTTTGCGACCCTATGGACTGTAGCCTGCTAGGCTCCTCCATCTGTGGGATTCTCCAGGCAAGAATACTAGAGTGGGTTGCCAAGCCCTCCTCTAGGAGATCTTCCTGACCCAAGGATCGAACCCATGTCTCTTACATCTCCTGCATTGGCAGGCGAGTTCTTTACCCCTGTACTCCTTGGCATTCTGTACCTCTTTTATGTTACTTAATGTTTTTTGCCTTTATTATTTCTTTAAGTGTGTTTGCTTATCTTTAAGAGTTACACACATAAACGCACATATTTATTCCAGGAGTACAAAAGAATATGCAGTCAAAAGTAAGTCGCCCTCTGACCCCTCCCAGATGCCGCTGTTGTAATTAGCATCATGTGTTTTCCTTGGAGGAGTCTGTCACGTGCATGTCCTGTAGTCCCCACTAATTTGCAACTTCCTTAGCGACATGTGTCTTGTTAATTTCTGTGCATTCCACAGTACTTACCATATTGCACATCTGTTCATTCAGCCAGTATTTATTGACTTCCTGCTATGTGCCAGACACTATGCTAAATGTTGGGGATTCAGTGAGGAACCAATATAGACATTGTGTTCACACTAAACAATTATGCCAAGAAGGTGTAATTAAAAACTGAGTTAAATGCTCTGAAGGAAAGGAGTGCAGATCCAAGAGAATGTGTCACGATGGAACCAGACTTAGGCTGATGAGGCAAAGAAGTCAGCCCTTGAGGAAGTTAACACGAGCAAAAAGCTGGATGAAGACTTGGAGTTAACTAAGCAGAGGGAGGGAGACAGGAATAGCATGTGCAAAGGCCCTGTGGCAGAAGGAAGCATGGCCCTTTAAGGAACAGAGAGAGATCCAGTGTCACTGGAGCACAGAGAATGGTGTAGGGGATGACTGACACCTGAGGCTAGAGCAGTGAGCAGGGGCCGACCTTGTAGGGCCCTGGAAGCTTGTAAAGGCCACCTCATTAATCTAAGAGCAGGGGAAAGCCTCTGAAGGAGTTTAAGGAGGTTGTTGGCATAATCACCTTGTGAAGAATCCGCTGGACTGCCTGTGGAAGCCGTCTTCACAAGTGGCCATCTTCTCACTGTGTCCTCACATGCCACGAAGGGGCAAGAGGCCTCTCTGGGGTCTCTTTCATAAAGAGACTTCACCTCCCAAAGGCCCCCTCGCCTCCTTAAAGCCATCACCTTGGAGGTGAGGATTGCAATATGGGAATTTGTGGGGACACAAACTCAGAGTTTGACAAGGCCAAGAACAGTTAAGATGAGACCAGGTGAACAAGAAAGCTGGAGGGAAACAGATTAACAATCTGTGTGTTAGCGTTCAGGGATTATTTGCTGATTGTTTTTTGTTACATATGCTATGTGACAGAATTCAGCTCTAGCTGCTTTACAGAAAAGGCTTCTTTGGTTTAGAGGAAACGCCAGTAGCCATAAGATCAATTTGTGCAACATTTTGTAGATGTTTGCATCAGAATTTGTTCTTAACATTAGGATGCTGCCGCTGCTGCTGCTGCTACTAAGTCGCTTCAGTCATGTCCGACTCTGTGCGACCCCATAGACAGCAGCCCACCAGGCTCCCCCGTCCCTGGGATTCTCCAGGCAAGAACATTGGAGTGGGCTTAACATTAGGATATAGGCCATGAATTTGCATTCAATGTTATCATAAAATTTATTCTTTAGTATTATTTCTTTATGTGGCTGTGCAGGCTCTTAGTTGTGGCTCGCAGAATCTTCAGCCTTCACTGTGGCACGTGGGATCTTTAGTTGCAGCATGTGGGATCGTTTGCTGACCAGGGATTAAACCCAGTCCCCCTGCGTTAGAAGTACAGTGTCTTAGCCACTGGACCACCAGGGAAGTCCCCATAAGATTTAAATTTCGTGTTATGGTAAAAGATTTTTCTTTCTCCTCTAGAAAGGAGTATTTTCTATAAATATATAAAGTATATACAAGATATATTAAAAAGATAAAAGTATTTTTAAAATAAGTAAGCTCTGAATGAAAAACAAAAAGTGGCCTTTCTCCTTCATTCTCTTTCATTACAAGTATAATGTTCTAAAGATAAATATATTCCTGTGCTCAAGAATTACTAATCCTGTCTTCTTTCCAAGTAGAGTTGAATGTTAAGAGGTTCTGCTTATCGTTTAACCAAATAAATAAGAGATCTAAGGAAATTTCTAAGGGGGCATTTAGTGAACACAGAATGACAATAAAAGCATATTATCTCTAATGCTTTCTTTGTTTTCCTGAGGTTTAGCTAAGTATTTCATTCACATTTCCAGGTTCTTAACTAAAAAAAAAATTATTGTTTCCTTTTGGCAAAGTGTGATTTTTTTCCATTCATGCTAAAATAGGTGCCAAAATCAAGCATTAGTTGATTAAGCATTAGCATTAATCAAGCATTCATACATATTGTCTCTGAAATTGTATTTACATTTTGAAATTTAAGCAGTTTTAGCCTTGGAGGAGAAAACACATTTGGTCCCCCCAAGCTGTCTATTCATGGTTGTATATGAGCCAGCGGAAATATCATGGAATTTAAGAATTGAGTTCAGATTTTTTTCTTTGCAGGAGACTTAATGGAGAATTTAGTTCCCCATCCAGAATTCAAGATGCTGGGTGTTCGTAACATTCCTCAAATGTCTGAGAATTCACTGGCATACAGCACGTTTACTTGGGCTGGCCTCCTCAAGCATTTGAGACAGATGCTCATTTCTAATGCGAAAATGGAAGAAGGTAAAGGGTATTTTAAAAATATGCAGCCCACAAGCTGGGAAAAATGCCTGTACTGAAGTTCCCAATATAAACTGGCTTGGGCCAGTTGAAATAATAGTGCCTTCTTCTGATCTGGGAGGCTCCTACAAAAACTCACCAGAATATCCTGGGAAGATTTCTTAATCACTTCACAGTTTCATTTCTCAAAAAAAAAAAAAAAAATTCAGATGACTGTGACAATTATTTTTATTTTATTTTTATCAAAGTAATATATGAATGTAGTTAAAAAAAAATAAGTTGTCAGAATGCAAATTAAGTGTATATTTAAATCTGTATATCACATTGTATGTAAAGTACATCTTAAATTTTTTGAAAAGTCAAGTAATTGCCCAGTATGAATTTATAATGGGGAGGAGAACACTCAGTTCTCCACTTCTCCACAGCCCAGTGGGCGCTGCTTTCAGTGATTTGAGATGTTCTTTCTGGAATTGGCCTCCATTTCTAAACATCTTCCTTATTCTGTTATTTGTTTTATTTTCTAGGTTTAGATGTCCTCTGCCTTCCTAGCATAAAACTGAGAATTAAATCTTCTTGTACCCTCTACATACACCTTCCCTCTCGCCTCCCAGTCTAGTTAAAATAAGTTTTTGGTGTTTGTATTATTTTTACTATGTAAATTTTATTCAGAGTTGAGCCATGTACTACATACACAGATTACATTTTATTTCATGTACCATTTATTTTTTTCCTTCTAGAGTTAATAATTATTTGGTTGATACTCTTTGTACCTATTACGAATCTACCCCTAAGCTTTTCCCATCAAAATGAAACCCTTCACAGCCAACCCATCAGGTAATCTTACTACTTCCATTATCTTCTTAAAGATGCCCCTTCCTGAGGCCGTCACCCTCCAGTCTGCACTGGTTACTCTGCAGCCTTGAGAAGCAGCCAGCACTGGCTTCTCTGCCTCCTCCTGTATTCTAGCCCGGTTCCTAGATTCCAAATCTTCCTCTTTCTAGGCTTATTCCCTCATGTGGACATTCCCCTCCAGGAGCTTTGTAAGAAAGTGTACAGGGAAGGCAAACATTTTCAGGCTGCAGATGTCATTATCCTGCCTTTTTTTTTGACTGATGATTCAGCCAGGTATAGGATTTGAGGCTAGGAATCATTTTTACTCAGTATCTTGAAAGCTTGCTCTATAATCTTCCAGCTTCCAGTGTTAACAGCTGAGCAGTCCCACTTCAGTCTGATTTCTAATCCTGTTTCATTCTCTCTTATATCTTTTAGAATTTTCTCTTTGTTTCTAGCATTCTGGAATTCCTTAGTGTGGATCTTTTATCTCATGACACTGTAAACTTTATGAGTGCAGAGGTCTTTCTCTGGGGTGTTTATTCTTTGCAGAGGTTTAGCCTTTACTGAGTAGAAACCCTCTTTCAAGATGGAGCGGGGCAGCCCGCCTACTGGAGGGGCTAGGGAAGGGTCTGGAGCTCTCACTGCTTCTCATACAGGTGTTTAACTAATCCTCCCATCTCTTCCTTTTCTAGAAGCGCTTGGTCAACTTCTAGGACCTTCTCCGTGGGCAGAAGTCTCAGTTTTTGCTGCGTCAGTAACCACTGGTTAATTTGCTTTCCAGTTTCGAAAATTCTATCACTACTATCTTCTTTCCATTTTTTTCGTGCCTTTAAAAAAAATTCATGTTAGTGAGATTTGAGGAGTAAACTGGTATGTTCAGTCTCATATTTTACTGGAAGTCACTACTGTGTACAATTTTGGGAGCAGATATTTTATCACAGATTATAATCAGTTAGGTTTCAGTACTATGAGAGTGGATTTCCTCTACATTTACTTGTAATACCTTATGGATTTTAGATCATAGTGCCTGAGGTTTGGAGATAAGTGGAAAGTTCACATCTTAAGTAATGCTTTGGAAACTTTGGCCACAGGACCTGTTTTTCTGGCAATACCTGTTATCAAGGAATACAGTGTACCTCAGGGTAGCTTATGACGTGGGACTCTGGGCCCTCATAGGTCAATAAACCACTGTTTGTTTAGTCATTTTTCCATATGGGAGTTTAGGGTAGCAACATTTTTTTACTTATAGGTATGAATTTTGAACATTTACATGTTTCCCTATAAATTTTTGTCGTTCAGCCCCCCAGTTTTGTCTTGACAGTTTGCGACCCCATGGACTGCAGAACGCCAGACGATTGAGCATCTTCTGGACTTTGCTCAAACTCGGGTCCGTTGAGTCAGGGATGCCATCCAGCCATCTCATCCTCTATCGTCCCCTTCTCCTCCCGCCTTCAATCTTTCCCAGCATCAGGGTCTTTTCCAATGAGTCAGCTCTTCACGTCAGGTGGCCAAAGTAAATGTATGAATAAATGTATTTATGTCACTAACCAGGTTGAAAGATATAGTTTTAAAGCTCCTCATGCGTTGTCGGAATGCTCTGTGTGACGATCGACCCCATCAGTATCGCCTTCAGCAATGTATCTTTCTCCATGTCCTCAGAACGGGAAGGATAAGTGGCCCAGGAAGGAGCAAGGCAGCAGTTAGGAAGGACCTAACTGCTGCAGGAAGGACCTAGCTTTGGAAGCCACATGCCATCATTTCGCATCATCCTTTTGGTTATTAAGGTCAACCCTATCCCATGGGGAGAAGACCATGCGAGAGCCTGAACACCAGGGGCGAGGAGCACAGGAGTTGGTGTTGGAAGCTGGCTGCACCCTCTGCCTTCTGTCACCTCATGCATCACGTCCTCCCACTTGCAGAATGTACTTAACCCGTCCCAGGCCTTCCAAAGTTAGCACGTCAGCCTACTAGCACGTTCCTTTAGCCCATCAGCCTGAAATTCAGAATCTTGTCATCTAAAAGCAGGTCCAGGTGTGGGTTTATGTTTCTCAGGTGAGATTTCCTGAGTATAGCTCTCTAGGCCGGGGAAGGCAATGGCACCCCACCCCAGTACTCTTGCCTGGAAAATCCAATGGACGGAGTAGCCTGGTAGGCTGCAGTCCATGGGGTCGCTAACAGTCGGGACAGACTGAGCGACTTCACTTTCACTTTTTTCTTTGATGCATTGGAGAAGGAAATGGCAACCCACTCCAGTATTCTTGCCTGGAGAATCCCAGGGATGGGGGAGCCTGGTGGGCTGCCATCTATGGGGTCACACAGAGTCAGACACGACTGAAGTGACTTAGTAGCAGCAGCAGCAGCAGCAGCTGTCTAGGCACGCCCACTCCCTACAGACCATGCTGGAACAGGTGGAGGATAACTGGTAGACACTGCTCTTCCAAAAGGGGGACGCGGAAGGAACACAGGCATCATTGGTCCATAAGGATCAGCAGGGTACATGCTGGGAGTTTCTTGATTAAACCGTTAAGGCCTGGGAAGGATTTTCCACAGCTTTTGGCTTGGCCCTCTGAACCAAGCTAAATCACAGTTTTACTAAGTTTTACTTACAGTATTTAAAAATTTTATTCAGTTCAGTCGCTCAGTCGTGTCCAACTCTTGGCGACCCCTTGAATCGCAGCACGCCAGGCCACCCTGTCCATCACCAACTCCCGGAGTTCACTCAGACTCATGCCCATCGAGTCGGTGATGCCATCCAGCCATCTCATTTATAGTCCAGCTCTCACATCCATACATGACCACTGAAAAAACCATAGCCTTCACTATGTATTTTTTTGTTCTGCTTTTTTCAATGTAGTATTCTGTAGCCTTTATTCCAATTCATTCGTTTAGACATGCCTTGTTCTTATTAGTAGCTGCATAGTTTTCTACCATATACGCCATAACTTTATATGTACCTAGTGAATTAGTTCTATGAAGCTGGTTGTTAAAAATTCTTAGTCCAGAACCTTCTTCTGTTGTCTCCTTGTTAAAGCTAACTGTCTCCCAAACTCTCTTGTTGTTTTTATTTATTGCCATTTATAGATTTTTCATTTATTTATTACCTATTTACTTCCCACCATGGAGGATTAGGATTTAGCTTTTTTCTAACTCTGGACCTAAGCCCTGAAATACCCTCTGTCTCCTCATCCTTCTGATACAGTAGTAAGTGTCATCATTGGGTTAAAGCGATACTCAGTCTTACACTATCATGATCAAGTAAATGCTATTCACAGCTGAGCAACAGAGCATCCTATGATTACGCTTCCCTCCCTGTATAATTTTTTTTGTTTTCTTTGGAGTTAATGATTGCCTTGTTTTCTTGTTTGCTAGTTTTTCCATGTACCTGTCAATGATTCAGCCTTGTTTCACTACTTGTCTAATTTTTTCTCTTGATACCAGGCATACCTTGTTTTCTTGCACTTTGCAGATGTTGTGTTCTTTGACAGATTGAAGGGTTGTGGCCACCCTTCATCTAGCAAATCTGCTGGCACCATTTTTCTAGCGGTGTTTGCTCACTACACGTCTCTGTGGCACGTTTTGGCAACTCTCACAGTATTTCACACCTTTTTCTTATTATTATGTTTGTTATGGTGATCTGTAATCTTTGAGGTTACTATATTTTTTAATGTCATCATGTTTGTTTGTTTTTTAACAGCTCTTTCTTTCTTTTGGCTGTGTTGGACCTGTGCTGCTGTGCACAGGCTTTCTCTAGTCGTGCCCAGGCTTCTCCTTGTGGTGTCTCCTCTTGTGGCGGAGCATGGACTTTACAGCGTGGGCTCAGGAGTGGCAGCTCACAGGCTTAGCTATCTTGCAGCGTGTGAGATCCTTCCAGGCCGGGGATCAGCAGGTGGACTCTCAACCATGGGACCACCAGGACAGTCCCTTTGACGTTACTATTGCAAAACAACTTTCAAGTTAAAAAAAGGACTGTATCTTGAAAGTTCAGATGACGGTTAGCATTTTATAGCACTAATAAAGCATTTTTCAATTCAGGTCGGTAGGCTGTGTTTTAGACACAGTGCTACTGCAGAATTGATAGATTACAGTATAGTGTAAACATAACTTTTATATGCTCTGGGAAATGAAATATTTGTGTGACATGCTTTGTTGGGATTGTTGTTCAGTCTCTCACTCGTGTCTGACACTTGCGACCCCATGGACTGCAGCACGCCAGGCTCTCCTGTCCTTCACCATCTCCCAGAACTTGCTCAAATTCGAGTCGGTGATGTCATCCAACCGTCTCATCCTCTGTCGTCCCCTTCTGCTGCCTTCAATCTTTCCCAGCATCAGGGTCTTTTCCAATGAGTCAG
>SJYX01010196.1:52764-92125 GCA_006410675.1 Oreotragus oreotragus | reverse complement strand
TTTTTTAACAGCTCTTTCTTTCTTTTGGCTGTGTTGGACCTGTGCTGCTGCGCACAGGCTTTCTCTAGTCGTGCCCAGGCTTCTCCTTGTGGTGTCTCCTCTTGTGGCGGAGCATGGACTTTACAGCGTGGGCTCAGGAGTGGCAGCTCACAGGCTTAGCTATCTTGCAGCGTGTGAGATCCTTCCAGGCCGGGGATCAGCAGGTGGACTCTCAACCATGGGACCACCAGGACAGTCCCTTTGACGTTACTATTGCAAAACAACTTTCAAGTTAAAAAAAGGACTGTATCTTGAAAGTTCAGATGACGGTTAGCATTTTATAGCACTAATAAAGCATTTTTCAGTTCAGGTCGGTAGGCTGTGTTTTAGACACAGTGCTACTGCAGAATTGATAGATTACAATATAGTGTAAACATAACTTTTATATGCTCTGGGAAATGAAGAAATATTTGTGTGACATGCTTTGTTGGGATTGTTGTTCAGTCTCTCACTCGTGTCTGACACTTTCGACCCCATGGACTGCAGCACGCCAGGCTCTCCTGTCCTTCACCATCTCCCAGAACTTGCTCAAATTCGAGTCGGTGATGTCATCCAACCGTCTCATCCTCTGTCGTCCCCTTCTGCTGCCTTCAATCTTTCCCAGCATCAGGGTCTTTTCCAGTGAGTCAGTTCTTTGCAGCAGGTGGCCAAAGTATTGGAGCTTCAGCTTCAGCATCAGTCCTTCCAGTGAATATTCAGGACTGATTTCCTTTAGGATTGACTGGTTTGATCTTCTTGCAGGGAGAGGTCTCCAGCGGACTCTCAACAGTCTTCTCCGACATCATAATTCAAAAGCATCAGTTCTTTGGCGCTCAGCCTTCTTTATGGTCCACCTGTCACATTCATACATGACTGCTGGACAAATGATAGCTTAGACTATCTGGACCTTTGTTGGCAAAATAATGTCTCTGCTTTTTAATACACTGTCTAGTTTGCCATAGTTTATCTTCCAAGGAGCAAGTATCCTTTAATTTGGGATAATTGACTTTATTGTGGTGGTTGGAACAAAGCATGCAAAATCTCCATGGTCTGCTTGTATTCAAGTATTCTATCAGTTTCATCTTCCTAGAGAAACCTTCACCAGAGTCTTCTGACCTGCTTCAGTCTAGTGTTTTTTGCCCTCTCTAGCCCATGTATGTCTGTCATACTGGATATTCTGTTTGCCTGTCTGCTATGTTAGATATTCTGCCCAGAGGGTTTAGACAAATCCCTAGTGGTTAGAGAACGGGGGCGGGGGGGTGTCCCATGGTTATCCTGAGCCTCACTTGATCTCTCTCTTTTTTTTTTAACACTTCATCTCTCTAGTTTTGGTGTGCACCATGCCCTTAGCTCTGCCTGGCATTCTTCAGACTAGAGACACTCAATCCTGTCCTCTGCAGAAAGCAAACCTTTAGTTTCCTGCTAGGATAGGAAAGAGGCAGTCGTCATGATAACCAGACAAGTTTAGCAACATTCCTTGAGCAGGAGTCAAAGGGAGATGTGCCTCACATGGTTGCAAAGCCAGTTTAAGAGCCAATGACTTAGCCATACTAGATGCTGTGAAGTTGTGTCTCCTTGTGGTTTCAATTTGCATTTTCCTAATGACAGTGATGTTGAGCATCTTTTCATGTGGTTATTAGCTATTTGTTTATCTTCTTTGGGGAAATGTTTGTTCAAACATCTTTCCAGATTTTTAAGTTGGCCTGTTTGTCTTATTATTATTAATGATTTCAGTATGCCAGTATTTTTTTATTTGTTCTGAAATTTCTTTTGCTGAAAATCGAACTGTTACTGCACACTGAAATTTTCCCCTATCTTATGTATAATTTAAGAGTATTTTCTTAATATTTCCCTTGACTAGCCAATTTTCAATCCTATTTTTGCTTGGTGTTTCTATATCCCTTAACATTTTTGTATCTATTTTGCTTGTTTATTCATAGAGACATGTAGAATGAAGTTCACTCTTTCTAAGTGGATAGTTCCATGAGTTTTGACACACTTAATACCATGTAACCACCACCACGATTGAGACAGTATTTCCATGCTCCAAAAAGTCTCCTCACACCCCTTTGTAGACAGTCTCTTTTCTCCACCCCAAGCCCCTAGTGACTGTTGATCTGAATTTTATTCCTATGATTTTGCTTTTTCTAGACGGTTCTATTAGTTCAGTTCAGTCTCTCAGTCGTGTCCAACTCTTTGCGACCCCATGGATTGCAGCACGCCAGGCTTCCCTGTCCATCACCAACTCCCGGAGCTTACTCAAACTTATGTCCATTGAGTCAGTATGCCATCCAGCTATCTCATCCTCTGCTGTCCCCTTCTCCTCCTACCTTCAATCTTTCCCAGCATCAGGGTCTTTTCCAGTGAGTCAGTTCTTTGCATCAGGTGGCCAAAGTATTGGAGTTTCAGCTTCAGCATCAGTCCTTCCAATGAATATTCAGGACTGATTTCCTTTAGGATGGACTGGATGGATCTCTTTGTAGTCCAAGGGACTCTCAAGAGTCTTCTCCAGCACCACAGTTCAAAAGCATCAATTCTTTGACGTTCAGCTTTCTTTATAGTCCAGGTCTCACATTCATACATGACTAATGGAAAAACTATAGCTTAAGAGTATATGGACCTTTGCTGGCAAAGTCATGTCTCTGCTTTTTAATATGCTGTCTAGGTTGGTCATAGCTTTTCTTCCAAGGAGTAAGTGTCTTTTAATTTCATGGCTGCAGTCACCATCTGCAGTGATTTTGAAGCCCAGGAAACTCCTATAAATGGACTTACAGTATGTAACCTTTTCAGTCAAACTTGCTTCACTTAGCATCGTGCCTCTGAGATCTATCCATGTCTTTTTGCATATCCATAGTCAGTTTCTTTTTATTGAAGTGTAGAATTCCATCCTTTGTACCTACTGCCATCCTTTAATATTCAGTGAAGAATTATTTCATGCCTGTCTCAGAATTGAATAGTTTGAATCACTTTAGGTGAACCAGATAAGAATGTTTAAATTTTTAGCAGAATGCCACCCCCCTCAACTTGTACTTATCAAATGGAAATTCTATAAAATGCATGTATCATCTTACATTTTTCTGTTCTTGTTCAAGGCCATTTGTAAAATCTCTTTTTTTTTTCTTTTGGTAGGTATCGATTGGCAGGTTCGGCCACCTTTATCAGGACTTCCTCCTCTTGGTAAAATGTCTGTCAACAAAGAGACTCGTTTTAACACTTCCATTGCTAACTTGGTCATCCTTCGTGGGAAAGATGTGCACAGTGCGGATGTGGGTGAGCAAAGTTAAGGTGAAAATTAAGATGCACATTTTGCCGATGTTCATGGTACAGATGGTTTCTTTAAAAAAAAAAAAGAAGAAGAAGTCCCTGAACTTGAACTTTTGGCCTCGTCACGTGGCTTCTGGGATCTTTAGTTTCCTGGCTACGGATCGAACCCACACCCTTAGCAGTGGGAGCCCACAGCCCTAACCACTGAACCACCAGGAACTTCCCCCCAAGTTTATTCTCTTTTTTTTTTCTCCTGTATCTCTTGGAATTTTTTTAAAATTAATTTTTATTGGCGTATAGTTTCTTCACAGTGTTGTGTTAGTTTCAGGTGTACAGAAAAGTGAATCAGCTATACATGCATACCCTCTTGCTAGATTTCCTTCCCATTTAGGTCACCGCAGAGCACTGAAGAGAGTTCTCTGTGCTACAGTAGTTCACCAGTTATAGGTCAGTGCCAGTCCCCCAAATTCATTCTTTTAAAGAAAGGAAAAATGGAAACTCCGTTTTAGTAGCAAAATGTAACCCCTGTACCAGTATGTGACCAGACACCAAAATGGAAGGGGTGTAAGTAAGAGACAAGTTTTAATTCTTTCTTCCTGAATCTGGTTGCTCTGTCATCCTCACCTGTGGCTTCAGGCTTAGTCAGAGACATCTGTTAGCGCTTCAGCCATCAGATCACGTAGGCATAAGGAAAGCAGGGCAGGCCTCATCCTGCACGGGTCACACCCCACGCTCGTGTTTATACCCCTTCGACTGAGTCGGACACGACCGAGTGTGGCTTGGTGCGGCATGGTGGCAGCTGTGACATAAAGAGAGCCAGTCTCGTCCCTGTGTTGTTTAGTCCCCCAGTTTTTGAGATCCCATAGACTGTAGCCCACCAGGCTCCTCTGCCCCTGGGATTTCCCAGGCAAGAATGCTGGAGTGGGTTGCCATTCCCTTCTCCAGGGGATCTTCCCAACCCAGGGATCGAACCGGTATCTCCTACGTCTCCTCTACTGGGAGGCAAGAGTCTTTACCACTGAGCTACGAGGAAAGCCCCTGTAACACCCTTAAATAAAAAACTAGTAATAATTAAGAAGAGATCATATCAAGTCGATCAGATGCGGTACTTTCTTCCTATTCTTCATTTTAGATTTTAAAATAAGAGAATTATAATCTAACTTTTAAAAATTTGCCCACAGGAAATGATGCAGGTTCATAGAGGTGTTCTTTCAGAGATATTCATTGCAGTATCTTTCACACTAACAGAAATGTGGGAACAGCAAAATGCCCAGCAGTAGGAAATGTGTTAAGTAAATGATATGTTCATAGAAGCTTTTTAAAATATGAGTGATATTTATTGACATGGAAAAGAGGTTCACAACGTATTGGTGGATGGAAAATACAAATCACATAAGAGCATGCGTGTAAAATTCCAATATAAGAGGGTCAGCAGACTGTTCATAGTCATTTTTGAGTGGTGACATTTCAGCTGTTGAGTTGACTTAAATTTTCTTCTTAATACTTTTCTGAATGTTGTGAATTTTTTTAATAATGATGAACGTGGATCATTTATCCAAAAGCAATATAAAGCTAGTTTTAAAAGGCAGTACAGAAGACTTCTGGTGAAATGGAAAAGAAAGTATCTGTTTATTAATTTGTTGCCAAAATTAATGATTTGTGATACAAATAATGGCTTGTTGCTTTACTCTAGGAGCATTTAAAGAGCCAGCTCTCTATACTTCCTGGTTAGAGCCTGTTCACGCTTTCAATGTGTGGAAAACCCAGCGAGCCTTTAGGAAATATGAGAAGTCTGCAGCCTTGGTCAGCAATAGCCAGTCCTTAGTAAAACCACTTGATACGATTGTGGGTAAAGCATGGAATATGTTTGCTTCAAGGTAAGTACAAAAGAAATCTACAAACCTTTCCTAACCTTAGGCAGATAACTGCTAGGCAGGTTCTGGAGTGTCTTAGCCTGTTTGGGCTGCTGCTATAACAAAAATAGCATAAAGTGGGTAGCTTTATAAACCACAGAAGTTTATTTCTGAAGGCTGGGAATTCCAAGATTAAGGTCCCAGCAGATGCAATGTCCAGTGAAGACCCACTTCATGGTTTATAGATGGTGTCTTTTTGCTGTGTCCTGAGCTGGCAGCAGAGGCAAAGGAGCTCTCGTGGGCCTGTCACTGCACTCATGAGGGCTCCACTGTGGTGACCAAATCTCAGTCCCAAAGGCCTTACCTCCTACTATCAGTACCTTGAGAGTTAGGATTTCACTATATAAATTTGGGGGAAACACATTCAGACTGTGCCATGGAGTAAGCGCTTTGTAGGTATGAAACTTTGAACACGTTACTTCTGGCTTCATTTCCTTTCCTGTATGATGGATTCAAAAGAGAGGATATATATGGTGAAGGTTAAAATGAGATAATAATGTGAAAAAACACCTAGTCCAGTGCCTGACTAGTAAATGCTCAAGAACTGTTCCATAGTAATTTTCCAAAATAAGATCCTTGAGAATGGAAGAGATCCTGATCTTGCTCAGTAAGAAGGATATAGCAAGTTCAGCTCCACCTGATACTATGAAATGTCTGCCTGATGTGAAGAATTGCATTAGTGGGCTCCCTGTCCTCTGCCACAGTTACTTAATGTGACAGCAGAACTCCTCAGATGACTGGATAAGCCTGTACTTTGATTAGCCAGGATTCCCAAGGGTCTCCCCTCCTGTACATGGCCATTCCCTGAACCCCCCTCCTCAGGACTGTGCACTTTCTGTATAGTTCTGGTCTAGTTCCCGTCCCACTGCCATTAAATGCTAGCAGCTGTTTTCACTAATTGAATTCATGTCTGCCCTTGATATTCTAATATGATTTCTCCTTCTCCAGAACATTTTGAGGGGCTGGGGCTATTAACAGGATCACCTGGCCTAAGCGCAAATTAAGTGTTGTCTGAAAAACACTCGGGAGGCTTCATTTCATTCCTAGAACCGGACCCGTGTGTTTCTACAGTTTCACACCTTAGATAAGACTTCCCAGGCACTTCTTAAGAGTTTATACTGAACCCAGTCATCTCCTCTAGGGTGCTGAATATGTGCTGGGTAGACAGCCAAATCTGAACACACATTTTTTTCCCTGTGTGCTGTGTGTTTTTTTTTTGGTCACGCCTGGCAGCTTGCAGGTTTCTTAATAGTCCCCCAGCCAGGGAACCAAGCCCTGGCCGTGAAAGCTCCGAGTCCTAACCATCGGCAGGCGTGCATCCATGCTCAGTCCTGTCCAGTACTTCATGACCCCAGGGACTGTAGCCTACCAGGCTCCTCTGTCCATGGGATTTTCCCAACAAGAATACTGGAGCAGGTTGCTATTTCCTCCTCCAGAGGATATTCCCAACCCAGGGATCTAACTCATGCCTCTTGCGTCTCCTGCATTGACAGGCAGACTCTTTTACCACTGAGTCACCTGGGAAGGTCCCCTAACCCTGGACCACCAGGGAATTCCCCTCCTATGTGCCTTTTATTGTCACTGTCTTGAATTGACGGAGCTTGAAATAAACTTTGAAGGTTTGCTAACTTTTGGAGTAAACATTGAAGCAAAGATAAGACAATTGACAGGCAGACTCTTTTACCACTGAGTCACCTGGGAAGGTCCCCTAACCCTGGACCACCAGGGAATTCCCCTCCTATGTGCCTTTTATTGTCACTGTCTTGAATTGACGGAGCTTGAAATAAACTTTGAAGGTTTGCTAACTTTTGGAGTAAACATTGAAGCAAAGATAAGACTAAGAGAGTTTGCCATATTGGGATGTTCATGAGCTACGAAAGAGCTATTATTTGATTCTGAATTATTCAGTTGCCTGAGATTTTTATTTCATATTTTCTGTTTCTTTCACCAGAGCCTACCTTCATCAGTACACAAAATTTGGAATTGAAGAAGAGGATTTTTTGGACAGTTTCACATTGTTAGAACAGGTTATTGCTAGTTACTGCAACCTCTGATTTTGAACTAAGAGGGAAAATTACCTTAAGTCAATTTTGGACTAAAATAATTGCAGTACCCTAAGGTTTTAAAATTCCAGTCTGCTGATGCTACAGAGTCGAATGCTGGTTCCTTCTTCATGCTATAGCCTCAGAGGAGGAGGAAAGCCTTCCATGTTTTCAATGAAAACATCTACTTGGTATTTTCCTTTGTAAGAAGAAAAAAAATTGGTGCTTCTTTAAAGAACTTTGGGAACACTTGGCTGAGATGTTACAACTTTGAAACTATCAGAAAATGAAACTTCACTCTTTATTCCAAAAAGCATTCAGTAAATATGAGCTAAACTTTCATAGCACAATTTTAAGTTAAGAAATTGCAATTCTATAGTTAAATATATTCATCTTTGAAGTGAATGTTTTGGACCACAAGAGGGAGCTGTTGTCAAATGCTATGATGTGAACATCTCTTTTTTAATGTTATTCTATAACAGGGTAAGATTTTCCACTTTAAGCAGGTATTTAAAAATAAATGTCAGGATTTTGTTAATAAATGTATATCGTGCGTAAGTGCAAAAAGTAAATAGGCAAGTGTTTACTTTGTTTGCTTTTCTTAAATTGGGCATCAGAAAATTGTCTTTCTTTTACATCTTAGAATTTCAGAGTAGAAATGGATTTTGCTCAGATAGTGTTTTTAAATTACTGATAGGTATTTAGCTGGTGTGGAAGAAGGTAATTATAAGGTAATATACTTCAAGGTGTATTCTTTTCAGTAAAAGGGGTGAGAGCTTTTACCAAACTGTCACTAGGTTGATAAAATTATCACCAAGGAAATACTAATATATTACTATTGCTAATTGCTCAGTTGTGTCCAACTCTTTGAGACCCCACAGACTGTGGCCCTCCAGCCTCCTCTGTCCATGGGATTCTCCAAGCAAGAATCCTGGAGTGGGTTGCCATCTCCTTCTCCAGGGGACCTTCCCAACCCAGGGATCAAACCCGGGTTTCCTGATTGTAGGCAGATTCTTAACCTTCTGAGCTACAAGGAAATACTGTCCTAGATGACCTGGACACCTATAGGTGTTGGTCTCATTTAGGACAAAACACATTTGGAAATTGGCAGCTGAGTTTGAGAAGAATGGTGTATTTCAAATAAAACGCATCACATGCAATGTGTTAACAAATGTAAAATGGGAAACACTTGCCCTTTCTGCCAGGTCTACCAGTGGTGACTTATTTTTATATGGAAAAATGACAGTTCTCAGATTCACTGGTTTCTTCCTTCTCTTTCCATATGGAAATGATTACCTTTTTGTGTTTTTCTTATCAACTGTTGCTATGATTTAAAATACTGAACCATATCTTATTTCTAAGGAATGTAAAAAGTGGTCTCTTCATCTGCTAAAGGGCACACCCACTGCTGTATTTTGTTAACCGAGAGTACTTAAAAATAATTAGATCATAATTTTTACAAGATAAAGTTAAAAGTAATAATTTAGCATTGCAGAGATCCCAAACACTGGAACAGTTTCCCAAACCAAACCAGCCTTAATGAAGCTCTGTAACTGAATTACCTCACTAGGGGTAAGCTGGTTCTGAGGAACTCTGCCAAGTTAAGCTTAAAGAAAGCCATAAGTTGAAGTCATTTTATATTTGAGAAAAGAATGCATAAAGTACCAGTGGGAACAAATGTATTTCTAATTTGCCAACTGATGGACTCAATGGCAGGTGACCATTCGAAGTAAACTCCAGTTAGAGCTCTGGGTTCACTCATTCATGTGCTGCCGCTGCCGCTAAGTCGCTTCAGTCGTGTCCGACTCTGTGTGACCCCATAGACGGCAGCCCACCAGGCTCCCCCGTCCCTGGGAGTCTCCAGGCAAGAACACTGGAGTGGGTTGCCATTTCCTTCTCCACTGCATGAAAGTGAAAAGTGAAAGTGAAGTTGCTCAGGCGTGTCTGACTCGTAGCGACCCCATGGACTGCAGCCCACCAGGCTCCTCCGTCCATGGGATTTTCCAGGCAAGAGTACTGAGTGGGGTGCCATTGGCCTTCTCCGATTCATTTATGTGAGTTGAACCTTTTTTATGAACAACTGCGTTATTTGGTAGACGTAGTACCTAAATATGTGTGAAATTGTTTTAAATGTTTACATGAAAAATTTTTTTCTTATCTAATTTGAATAATGTAAAGTTTTTGCTATTAGAGTTGTGACAACTTAAAAATGAACACCAAAGAGTTGATGCCAGAGCTTCAAAACGAGGGCTGGTATCAGAAAGGCCTGGAGCAGCATTCTTGCCTGGCAAATCCCATGGACACAGGAGCCTGGGGGGCCACAGTCCATGGCATCGCAAAAGAGTCAGACACCAACCAGCTAAGACAACGACAGAATCATAACTCCCTGGGCAGACATCCAAAAGCTTCAAATACGGAAACTCTTTTTTTAAGAAATATTTATTTATTCATCTGGCTGAACTGGATCTTAGCTCTGCTGCTCGGGATCTTCAGTCTTTGTTGTGGCTTGCAGAATTTTAGTCACGCCATGTGGGATCTAGTTCCCTGATCAGGAATAGAACCTGGGCCCCCTGCACTGGGAAGTGACAAGTTGCGGCCACCGGACCACCAGGGAAGTCCCTGAACATGTAATTCCCTAGATTACTGAGTAACTGATACACTGTGTCACTCAGGCTTACCCCTCAGAGCCAAGATGTATCCCTGCAGGCAGTGAGTACAGTGTAAAGCCAAGCCTACTTCTTAATCAAGCCTTTTCACTCTTCTCCATTTGTGCTTTTCTTAAGAACTCTTTGAGCAGTAGAACCTGTTTCTTCCCATTCATTCTGTCTTGCTTCCAGCTTTGAGGATTCCCCCACAACCCCTCACCAATATTACTCAGTCAACCAGCAACACCTTTCTCTCTTCTTTAACCTGTCCCTCAGAACTCAGAAGTGTGCCCACAGTTCACTCTCAGTCCATTCATTCATCCAGCCAGTATCCATTCAGTGCCAGGCACGGAACAAGTGTTCATCCAGCCAGTATCCATTCAGTGCCAGGCACGGAACAAGTGTTAAGGATATGTGAACCAATACCACGAAGTCTAAATAAAGAAGCTTACAAGGTAGTTAAGTTTCTTTCCATATCTGGAGCTACAATTCTAGCTTCCTAATTATTGCTTACCATTTTGCCCAGGGCTTCCCAGGTGGCTCAGGGGTAAAGAATCCACCAGTGCAGGACATGCAGGAGACACGGGTTTGACCCCTGGGTCGGGAAGATCCCCTGGAGGAGGAAATGGAAACCCACTCCAGTATCTTTGCCTGGGAATCCCTGGTGGGCTACGGTCCACAGGGTCACAGAGTCGGACATGACTAAGCAACTGAGAACACAGCACCCAAACAGCTTTCCCATGTCCGCATTCAGGTTGTTTTTTAAACAGGGAAGACGTGGTACAAGGTAAAGAACAGTGAACTGGGACCTCTAGTCTAGACTCTGTCTGTCTGGAACATCTCACTGGCGCTGCACTCTGCTCGGCAGTGGACATACCAGTGACTCTTCTCCTGACCACCGTGTTTATCACACTTGCATTCCTGTCCAAATTTTGTCTTAAAACGTGCTCCATATGTTGCCATCCTGCTCTTCTCTCCCCGTGAGCCCAGGGTTTGGCAGCGAGCCCTTTCTTGTACTTCCACCTACCTTCCAAATATGGCTTTGTCCACCAACTTGTCATTTTTGGCAAATAATAAGTTATTTGAGATATTTGCTCATCTATATCAATCACATTGTTTCCGATGGGTTTTAGGAATGTGAAGATAAAAAATCTGGCTTTATATTCTAAACTAGATAATTTCATATTCCTACACTCTGAAATGTCAGATGACGCAATGTCAGCCTTATTAGTGAATGAAATCCCATTTCCCACTAGCAGGAATGTTAAGAAAAACAATGTAAATATTTTAAGTTTCTAGAGAACACAGTGTCAGGTCCGTGGTGGAGAAGATATGGCTTCAAGGGAGAAGAGGGGAAGATAGAAAAGCCTAACCATTTAGGCGCTAGGGAGCAAGTGATGCAAGAAAGAAATGAAAAGGAAGGTCAGAGAACTGACGATGATGATCCCAAAGAACTGCTAATGGTTTATAAGTATTAAAAAAAAAAAAGACTCAATGGTTTTTGAGTCATGGATTTTACCTAATGATAAAAAAAAAAAAAAATCTAAGAATAACTTACACAAATAGCCTAGGGAATTCCCTGATGGTCCAGTGGTTACGACTCTGCACCTTTACAGGCAAAGGGCCTGGGTTCAACCCCCGGTCAGAGGATTAAGGGCCAGGAAGCCGCCATGGTGCAGCTGAAAGAAAAAAAGAACAGTACAAAAAGAAATAACAAGCCGAACTACATGTCACTTAGCAAATAATTCTGTCGTAGTTGAATTTATTTCCTTTGCCAATGATGGAGCCAAAACAATGGACTCTTTCATGGTTTCTCTTGTCCTATTTGGGTTTAATTATTTACATGGTAAGTACGCAAAAATGCAAAGGTTTTCGCACGATCTTTTTGTCTGACATTTGGTGTCCAATAAGGTAGCCATTAGACACATGTGGTTAGTAAGTATAAAATACATACTGGGTTTTGAAGATAATATTAATAAAATCATGTAAAGGATTAATATTTTAAACTATGGAAATGATATTTTGGACACAACAGGTTAAATAAATTATCCAAATTGGTATAATACCTGTTTCTTTTTACATTTTATTATTTTCATATTTTAAAGTACAGGTACTAAAATCTTAAAAATTAGATACATGGCTTGCATAATATTTCTTTTGGACAGGGCTACTCTAGACATTTCAGGAGCAAAATCCTGGGAATTGTAGACACTGGAGTTGAACAAAGCTTGTCCTTACTAGGTGAGAGTTCATGGGAACAAGATAGTAAGACAAACATGACAGGAGGCAGAAAGGTGGGAATTTCCTTTCCTAAAAAAGAAGCCTTTGCTTAAGCTCAGCTTGTGTGACCAGTATGAAAGAGGCAGGATATGAGCTTAATTCAACAAACATCCATTGAACACCTGCAAGGAAAGACTGTGCAAAGATGGGGAAATTTTAAAAATGAGGTAACTCTGCCTCCTGCTCTTATGGAGTTCACCATCTGGTGGATTTCTTGCTGCGCAGCCCATGCCTGGCTCATGTAGATACTCTCTGTTTACTGAACAGATTAATACAAATGTCCAACAAACTCTGGAAGACATGTAAAGCTGCAAACTACAGACATACAATAAAACCCGTTAAAGGTCCTACATTAGCAACAGGTCTCACAGCTATTAGATGCAACTAAGGACCTGGAAATAGAATTGAACATATTTTGTTTCTGAAGTCATCTTATATCAGTAGAAGCCACTTCAGGCAATATAAATTCAAACACCAGATTAAAAGAGTGAAAAACTGCCTTGGCTTGCAAGTCGTGGTCTGAAATCTAAATTCCATCCCTGAACTCCTGTATGTGCATGCTCACGTCAGTCGTGTCCGACTCTTTGCAACCCTGTGGACTGTAGTTCACACAGGCTCATCTGTCCATGGGATTCTACAAGCAAGAATGCAGGAGTGAGTTGTCATGCCCTCCTCTGGGGGATCTTCCCAACCCAGGGATTGAACTCAGGTCTCCTGCATTGCACGTGAATTGTTTACCATCTGAGCCACCAGGAAAACCCAAGAATACTGAGGTGGGTGGCCTATCCATTCTCCAGGAGATCTTCCAAGCCAGGAATCGAACCGGGATCTCCTGCGTTGGCAAGTGGATTCTTAATCACTGGACCACCGGGAAGTCTACCTTGCATGTATTTTTTTTTTTTTTAACAAAGTTATAAAAATCCAACATAAACATAAAATAACTCAAATTATTTTTCAAAGGATGTTAAAACCTGGAGATAGTTTGAGGAAGAGAGGAATAAGTCAAGCTAATCAGAAGGCAGCAACAAGGGGTGGAAGTTAGTAATGGGCCTCATCGTTCTCAACTATCACAGAAATAGGTTGTAGGAATGACAGGACGCCCCAGGTTGAGTCAGGGGCAGAGGAGGAAAGAGATGAAGGACTTTGGGGTCCTACCGTATCACAATGTTCTACCAAACACTGCCCACTGGGCGGAAATCATTTATGAAAGAATCTTTTATCTCCTCCTCGCAGAGACCAGGGAGGTCTCTTATGCTCAGACAGACTCTTTGTGTTTGAAGAACATCTGCAAATTTCTTTGGTCTTACATTTTTCTACAAGCCCCATTTTGCAGCTTCCTTTTTTTGTCTTCTGAAACTGTGCAAAGCACTTGCACACCCATGCTTTTACCGATAGGTATCTCATTTCATCTGATTCCCTCCAAAAGCCAGGAATGTTCACACCCCAATTCTCCCAGGCTTCAAAAACTGTGCACCCTCCTGAGGGGGGAATGCTCAAGTTCTGTGCCCCTCTTCTCTACCCAAGGATTATGACACAAGTAAATCTCTCCTTCTGAACTCTGGTGCTCCCGGTGAGGGATATGACTGTGGTCACATGTCATTGATTCTGAACTCCTACCCAAGCCAACTTCAATAAGCATAACTCATTTACTGAAACGTGTAAACAACCCCGGCACTGAAGCAGCCAAATGGAAAGCTGCCTTTACCACACGCTCTAGAAGGTGTAATAAGGCCATGATTCTGACTTTTTGGCTTGGCAGAGGTGGCTGGGAGGATGCCCTCCCGCTTACGTGGGAATACTAATGGCATCTGGGTTCTAGGTGGCTGCCACTGCTGTCTAGGCGAGCACTGCTGGAATCTTGGACTCTGGTAGAAATATACTGGAAATCACATTGCCAAACTTTTCTCCTTATAAAGACAGGCGATCTCTCCAGGAATTACCATCCTCCCCGATCTAGGAGGGAGGAGCCACTGGGGAAGCCAGCAGGATACAACTGTGGGAAGGAATTTTAAAGCAGTTTCCTGTGGCTCCAACATCCAGTCACAGGGCCATTCTTTCACAATGGTGCCACATACCATGGGGAGGCTTCGATCATCACCTGCAGCAAAGTATAGAGGACATGCCACTCTACACCCGCGGTCCCCAGCATTTTGGCTCCAGGGACCGGTTCTCATGGAAGACAATTTTTCTGTGGATTGATGGGGTAGGGTTGGGGGTGGGGATAGTTTGGGGATGATTCAAGTGCATTTACATTTGTTGTGCACTTTATTTCTATTATGATTACATCAGGTCCTCCTCAGATCATCAGGCATCAGATCCCAGAGGTTGGGGACCCCTATTCTAGAGAATTCTCTGAAAAAGTCAAGTTTATTCTCTGACAGGGAGTGGTCTGTGGATGGCACATTCACCAGGAATTGGGGAGTTGGGAAAACCGTATATTCCTATACAAGGTCCCACTATTCTATTGGTCTCTTCCCTTCATATGTTCAAAACAGAACAGTGACTCTCTCCCTCCAACTTGATCCTCCTATTACTATATTCCTGGCTCAGTGATCAATGATTATTGCTGTCTGCTCAGGGTTCCCTGGTTCCTTCTTCATTTACTCCATCTTTTACTTCCTCTTTACCTAGATTCTACTTAGGTAGCATCTCCTGCCTGCTTCGGATCTCCGCTAATGCTTCACCCACTGCAATATCCATTCAGCAAACACTCAGTATGATCCTACCCTCTGCTTGGCTCTGGGCATACAAAGGAGAACACAACAGTGCCTGCCCTTCTGGTGCTTAGGGTCGAGTTGGAGGAGACAGTGAAGATGAGGAAACAGACAAACTATTGGGTTGGCCAGAAAGTTCCCTCGGGTTTTTTGTACAGTATTATGGGAAAACCCAGACTTGTCTGGTGGTCTGGTGGTCGGGGACCTGCCTGCCAGTGCAGGAGGCACAGGTTCAATCCCTGACCGGGAAAGATTCCACGTGCCACGGGGCAACCAAGTGCATGGGCTGCGACAACTGGGCCCGTGCTCTGCAACAAAAGCCACTGCAAAGCCCAAGCAGAGCAACTGGCGAGCAGCCCGCTCACTGCACCTAGATTACCAAGACCACGCCCAGCAACAAAGAGCCGGCACAGCCACAATTAAGTAACAGCTTTTAAAAACAATGGATCAAACAGCACGTTAAAAAAAAGGGAAAACCCAAACGAACTTTTGGGCCAATAGATGAATATTTTACGTGCATACTCTAAAGGAAACAAGACGAAGCTGAGAGCAGCCCGCTCACTGCACCTAGATTACCGAGACCACGCCCAGCAACAAAGAGCCGGCACAGCCACAATTAAGTAACAGCTTTTAAAAACAATGGATCAAACAGCACGTTAAAAAAAAGGGAAAACCCAAACGAACTTTTGGGCCAATAGATGAATATTTTCCGTGCGTACTCTAAAGGAAACAAGACGAAGCTGGGCAGAGAATAACAGAGGCTGAAGCCTTCTTGGTCTTGGGTCTTGTTTCTTCTACCCATCCTCAACAGAGCCCCCTCACTGGTGCTTCCTGGTGTCTCTCAAGGGCTTTCCCCTCACCCCACCCCTACTTGGAAATTCAAATGCCACACACATCATCATGAAACCTTTTCTGATCCTTCCTGGTCAGCAATTCTCTTCCTCTTGCGGCCTCCATCTTACTCTACATCTGTAGCTACCTGCATATTTGCATAACCCTCAAGAAGACTGTAAGCTCTTGAAGCGAGATCCCTTTTCAACACTTTGTCTCCTCTCTACTGTATCTTAAAACTAGTAGAGATTAAAAAAGTGAATTAAAAAAAAATATTTTCCCCTCAATGTGGTTAATACAACTGGCCCTATTTCATAGGGTTGTTACGAAGATCAAATAAAACTCAAGATGTGACAGTGCTTCGAAAAAGAAAAAAGGTGTGTACCTTTGTACAGACTGCTTTGTAATCACAATCATAGCAAACATCATTCTGGAAACCTGCCCACACAGGATGGCTAAGAGTGGAGCTGGTACAGGGATACACAAAGCAAAGGCTGGTCATCTGGTTAAATACCAAGCGCTTTGGGGCTATCATCTTGGTTTTCTGCTATCTCACTTTTCCCATCACCTACCTCGTGATCACAAGATGAAACAAGGAAGCAGACACTTGGACCTTTGCACTGGACTTTTCCATGGAACTGAGTGGCTAAGAGCCAGCCAGAACACCTAGGTTTAATTCTTGCTCTACTCCCTTGCTTCCTCCAGCAAATCACTGAACTTCTCTGCCTTCATTTCCTCATGGGGCTGTTGGAAGGATTTAATGATTAAATACAATAATGTAAAGCAACACTGAAAACCCTGCCTGGTACAAAGCAAGCAAGCAATCATTATCAGTTACCGTAAATCCACTGTGCTTCCTGGTACAGGGCACATCAGAGGAGGTCCCTGGGAGCCAATCTTGATTGCTGGTGGTGTGGGGCTGTTTACAAGGAACACACTCTGGAGGGGACATGGGAGTGGAGGGAGGTTGGTGCAAAGGACCGAATGCAGAAGAGGCTTCTGAAGAGTCTCAAGAGTGTCGCCAAACCATGTGAGCTTCGGTAGAGAAAGTTTGGCAGCTGTAAGAGGCTAAGGACTATCTTTCGGGTGAAAGTGATTCTCAAGACACTAGGAAGCGCCATCACAAACGAAAGGCAGAAAAAGCCTTCCCTCATTATTTTTGGCTTTCATCTTTTTAAGTTGTAAGAGGAGGCTGAGGACAACTGGGTTCTCTGGTGACATGGAGCATCGGGCGTCAGCACTTCCTGCTGGGAGAAGTGAACCCGAGCTGTTCTTTGCTGCCTGGTGAGGAGCCAGAGGAAGACGCGGGTGATCTGAACAGGCATTCCCCACCTTGGGGGAAAGGCGGAACCCATCCCTTTGCAAATCCCAAACTGCCTCACTCCACAAAAACAAATTTTCCGTCCGTCAGAAACAGACGGGGACACAATGAAGCAATGCTGTCGGGCTGGGTCAGTCACAAGTGAGTGGCCTGGAGGAAAAAGCTGCTCATGCTGTTCCCTAAAGGGGGATAAATGGCAACAAAGGGAAATGACGTTTGGAATTAGGTGGGGTGGGGGGAGAGAAAAGTGGCCGGCAGAGGCCTCCTTGAATAAACAAGGCTTTTCCCCAAAGGGCTCTGGGTGGAAGGCCATCAAAGCAAGCTGTCCACACTCCTCCCTGGAAACTCAGAAGGCTGGGACTGTTAGCTTAGATAGGTGGCCCAGGGGTCCCTCTCAGCCAAGGATACCCAGAAAAAGCTAGAGCCTCCCCCTCAAGAATTCAGGAATGCGGTTTCCAACGCAAACAGACACTAACACCGTAGAAACAGTGCTGGAGTGTGTCCAAGCCTTCCCTTTATGTCCTTTGAGTCATTTGGAAATGGTTAACAAACGGGTTGAACACCTGGGCTGATTACCCCAGAAGGGGATTTCCAAACAGCCCGTGTGCTGTAAAATCATCTCTTCCCTTCCCCAAGCAATTCAGCTCCACTTACTCTCTGAGGTGTGCCCTGAAAGATGCCAAATTTTCTAACTCTGATTAGAGGCTTTACTGAGTTACAGCAGCAACTGCTGCTGACACAAAGGAACAAGGCGCCAAGTAACTGTGCTTTTTAAAAAGGTTTATTTTAAATTAAAAAGAACAGATGTCTGATGTTTCAACAAGCCACACATTTGTGGATTTGGCTGACAAAGCCTCTAAGTTGCGTTTCATTTCTGTTCCGAGACTCAGCCAGCCACTTAGAACTGACTCACTCTCTCTGGGCCACAGTTTGGGCCAGCATCCCAACTACAGAGTCTAGTATCTCAGATCTCAAATGAATCCAGGGTGTATGGGGAGAATGGGGACCATGTAAAACTTTTTTTTTTTTAGTAGCATCAACACCCACACAGCAAACCGTGGAAGGCTAGTAGGTCAAAGAGAATGAGTAAACAGTTGGCACCTGCCTGTCCCAGCGCCGCACAGCTCTAAAGGCAATGAGTAAGCAGCTGTCCAGAACAGGCTTTTGTTATAATCCCTCCTGTGAGTTCTGGTTCAGTATGCAAATACATGTAGGTTATTTGCTGCAATTCAAGCCCTCATTCTCAAGGCAAAGACATTACCTCAAGTTACCTCTTGGCCTTGCTGGAAAGGGAGGGAACCCCAGCCCCTGACTAGGAGACACAAATGACTCCATTGCTTTTAGAATTTTAAAGAACACCATATGCTTTCTTTTCTTGTCCTCTTTGAGAATAAAGGAACTAAACACTTCACAGGTGACAGCTGTGTGTAGCATTTTATTTACTATGTTTTGGGACAAGAGAAGCTTTGATCACGCCAGTTAGAGGTGGAATGTTACTTGGCTTTCAAAAATGGCCACTAAAACTCCTGCTTAGGTTGTCTTAATCTTTTGGGAGCACATTAATAACTGTTTATCAATAGAATAAACCAATCTGTGTTTTTCTTTTTTCTACTTTTTGGTTGTGTCATGCGTCCTGTGGGATCTTAGTTCCCAACCAGGGATTGGACCCACACCTTCTGTAGTGGGAGCATGGAGCCTCAGCCGCCGGACTGCCAGTGAAGGCCCCCTTGTGTGTTTTTCTAACAGGAATGGGACTTTCAGTCTATTGGGGAAGACCTGGCGGGCCACCAAATCAGATTTTCCTTTTACTGTTTAAAACCTCTTACACTTAGCAAATCTCACTGGATATTATAGATGGAGTGTTACCAATAAAGTTATTAAAAGCTGACCATTCCCTTTTATCTACCTAGACTTTTTAGCATTAACTATCTTTATAACAAATTAGAAAATGTCAGCATTTAAAGCTGGTAAGGTTAGACCCTGGTGGCTTAGATAGTAAAGAATGTGCCGGCAATGCAGACCTGGGTTCAATCCCTGGGTCAGGATGATCCCTTGGAGAAGGAAATGGCAACCCATTCCAGTATTCCTGCTTGGGGAATTCCATGGATAGAGGAGCCTGGCGTGCTACAGTTCACAGGCTCGCAAAAAGTCAGACTCGACTAAGTGACACTTCTTTTTCCAAAGTTAGACAAGAATTTTCAGTTATTCATGGTAAATTTTGTGTATCTGTGTTTTGTACCTTAATTAGACTAGCTGACCAACCCCCCTTTTGATAGGTTCAGAAGTGGATTTACTTAGAGATGTACATCACAGACAATGCAGTCTCAAAAGGCGAGAGACGCCATGGGAGAAACACACTCCAAGCCGAAGTGTGGGCCATCTCAGAAGACAAGAGGCCTGGAGGCCTATTTCTAGATTTGAGAAGTTTTGGTATTACTAATCAAGTCATTAGTTTATTGATTTCTGCTTTTCTCTATTAATTTGTATATTGGATTTAGTTAATAAGTTCTTTAGACAGAGCATATTTACTCCCAAACAAGGGACCATATGCAGACAGCATTTAAAATCCTATTTTTGAAGTGAGCAAATGCAATACTGTAAAATTCTCACATATGCAGCAAATACTGTCTTTGATGAATTAAAAAACTGCTAACATATTAACATTAACTGCTTCTTTAAATTTTATCTGATGTAATTCTTAGGACAACCTGGCTATATATAATCTCTATTTTTATAGATTAAATCAAGGCTGAGTTTAAAAACTTTCTCCAGGTAACATTATTATTTATTGTTAGAGGCAAAAATCCAAACCACTGTTAACAGACTAAGCACATGGAAGCAAACGGGCTTCAAAACATATGGAAAGGCTTTTTGATGCTAAAAAGATTGGGGTCTCATGAGTTCTTCACATGTGGGGCAGTCAAAACAGAGCTCACCCGTTTCTAAGAGGGCAGTTGTTTTATTTAGCTTCTCGTGTAATTTGTACTTACTGGATCGCTTTGAATAATAAGCCTCAAGTTGCCCTCCTAAAGCTACAGACAGCACAGAGCACGCTGGGAACACAGGCTGAGCTGGTTTGTAAGGAGCACATGTTACTCTATGTACCTAATAAACTAGTGCACTTCAGAAATATCACTTCCAGCCTTGTCTTTTTCTGGGTTTTTAGAGAAGACACAGAGGCCGTTATCCAAATGAAAATAAGATTCTTGCCTCTAAGCTCTAAACTCTGGGTTATGGTTATACAGAGAAAACAGAAAACACTGCATGCTCCTACGCAGCGTTGTCTGAAGGGAGGTGCTCCTCAGTACTTGTGTACACACCTTAATGGGTTGCCTTGTATTGTCATTGCTTGACATTCACTGAGTTGAGACAGATGAGATGCTGCAGATATTTAAGGCACAGAAGAGACTTAAACAAAACAGAGATGGAATCAAAAGTATTCCCAGGCCCCCCTTTTTATTTGCAGGAACATCAAACCATCTGTTTACAGATTTTCTGGTCTCCAATCAGCTGGAATTAACTAGGCGTGTCTTTGGGATCTTGCTGTCTGTGTCTGCTTTGGTGAATTAAAGAAAGGAACCAACCAACCGCAGGAACAGAAGGGTAGCACATGGCTCCAGCTGGAATTCAGCAGGGTCACCTGAGCACGCCACACCTGAACACGCAGTGGAGGGAAGGAGGACAGCTGCTCTTCATTTGTTTTCAGAGCAAATTCATTTGAAAGAGTGAACAAGTCGCCATCACAAGTCAAGTGTATAATAATCACTTGGACCTGCAGCCTAAGCAACAAGGCTTTCTAATATGTTGCCCCAAAATAAATTTATCAAGAAATCCCCAAATCTAGTACAAACAGTACAAATCAGATTTGCTTTCCTCTTTCCTTTCTTCGGACAAACACCAAATAAAATGCAGGTGAAGGTGATGAAAGACAACTGGTAGCTGATTTAGAGACTTACATAAACCCTAAAGAATCTGAAAAATCATAATGGTTACCGTGACTTTGCTTAAACCATCTGGGTACTGCTTTTCAAGTAAGTAACTATTGCTAGAAAGTTTCTAGGTAGGGGGTAAAAGATGGTTAAGAAGTAACCTTTCCAAAACTCACAAGGCAGGTTGCTTTTCCTTTATTTAGTTTTGATCACAGAGACTATCCCAATTTTGCATAAAATCCTCTTGATAGCGATACAGTATTATGGCATAAAAGATTCAAAGTGCCACTAGACCTAAGGACCAATTCTCTTAACCATAAACCATGGTGCTGGGTAATGTTTGAATGGGAACATTTGATATGGATGGTCAGATGAGAGATACCAAAATGTCAGACAGCCCATCGACTGCTGTTGCCATGAGATTCAACAGTCAACATCAGTCTGATAAGCTACCCGACAAGGTGGTACAGCCATGGAGATGTCACGACGGTAGGCAAAACAAGCAGACAAACCAGGCATTTCTGGCCTGTTGAGATTTAAACTCAATTCTATACTCAATATAACGTCAGTACCAATTTTCCTAAAGGAGAAAAGTGAGACTATTTATCACTACCCCGCCCCGAGCAAAATAAAATGACCAAGTTCAACCAGAAACATCCAAAAGGAAAAATCACATAAGAACACACACTTACAAAAGAAAGGAAAGAAAATTAGGTTATATATAAAAGTAACTTTCTGTCTGCTAACATCAGAATATGTGCTGAGCTAAAAATTAATAGCTATGAGGAAGCTTGCTTTTCTTTTAAAACAGGTTATTTTTCTCTCCATGTCCTTTGATTTATATACTGTCATATCTCCTGTTTTCAAACTCAAGAAGTCCCCTCCATACACCAGTACCTAAGCTGCCCTTTCAGCAGTGTGTAGCCAGCTGCCCAATTCCAACCCAACCAAGAAACGCCTGGTGGTGGCCCTTTCATGTAAATAAATGAAGGCTTAAGGGACTGTGGCTGTGGTGGATGTGGCAAGGCTGAATTTAGTTGGTAGAAGCTAAAAGGAAGTTTTAAAAAAAAAAACGCTCAAGAAAATGGACACAATTTTGGAATGATCAAAGATGTATTTATAAAGTTTTTTCATGACTTCATTCTAAATATACAGAATAAAAAAAGGTGTCAGCTCATTTGTAAGACACCAACAAGATTTTCCTTATACTGTCTCAAAATTGAAAGATCAGTTTCCCAAGAGGGTGTGCAATGCATCATGGCCTTTTTTCGGAGGTGGGAGAGGAAGGGTTGGGCAGGATGGCATATTAAATTTTACCATGATAGACATGCAAGACTGTTAACCAATCTAGTATAAATTACACACACTTTTGATGACTTAGAAAAACAAAGAAGTCATATTTGACAAGCCTAAAAAGCTTGAAGTATTTAACATACTTAGGATTTTTTTTTGGGTGGGGGGGGCGCGGTGGTCGGAATCCTTTAATTGTACCACGTGGGCCTTTGAAAGTAACAAACAGAAGGCCAGTTTCTGTTAACTTTGCTGCTGAACATCACATTCCATCCTAATAAAATACAACTTGGATTGAACTGAGGGTGGATACCTTACCTTAACAAAGGAAAAGTATGTCAGTGCAAGATGTGGATTAAACTGCTTGTGGGGGCGGGGGGTGGGGTGGGGAATTAAAACTGATACAGGTTGGAAAAGGGAATTTTCCTTCCTGATCTGGAGTCCTCCCACTTTAAGGCAGAACCCTTCCATTTTAATTTCTGCAGGTGAAAACTTTTCCTGCTTATTTAGTTTTCTCCTTTGGGTCCAACCGCTGCTGGATTCGTTTGGCATAACTTTGTGCCATGGAGTTAATGATGGACAGGATGAAGTAACACACCATTACAACAACCAACTTCTCAAACATCCAGGACAACCAGTTTTCTCCCTGCAGGAAGAAAGGGAGAACAACCCAGGAGAAATGCTTCATTAGTTTGGTAGTAAACAGGGAGTCATCTACCATGCTTTAACGAAATAATGAGAACTTGGCGCTTATAACCTAATGAACAATTAAAAAGGAAAAGTCTTATCTCTTCAGCTACCCTGAAATCTACATTCAGGCCTTCTTACCTCCAGTTATTAAAGGTTTCACTTTGTTAAAGTCAATGTTGAATATAGTTTAGAATGGGGTGTGAGGTCATTTCTTGTCTTTCACTACATAAAGTCTTTGATTAAATTCTATCTGAAGTCACCATGGGGATACCTGCAGAGTAGTATCAAGATAGTTTTATATATATTTTTGTTCCAATATTAGGAGCAGCTTTTAAAACATAAATGTTACCTATTTCTGGAGTTATGTTTGGTCAACTGAGGGCAGCAAAGGGCCACATAAAGAGTTGTAAGGCCATTAAAAAAAAAACCCAAACAACAAAAATAACCCTGTGCTTCCTTCAAGTTCCCCATTTCAGGTTATTGCTTACTCATCCTCTCCTAGTCATCTCCTTTCTTTGCTACAGAACTGTTTATATAAAAGGCAGGCTTAAAGTTTTTAAGTTCAGTTATGTTAACAGCTTTTTTTTTTTCCCATCAATGAAAAGAAAAAGAGAGCAAAAACAGATATTCAAATGAACTCATTAAATCCAATATTGTTATGCTACAAATCTTAACTTTCTAATCCACTTGGAAATTATACTTGCTACTTATAAATAAATCACTGAAGATCAAGGTAATAACTCATTCTACATAACATATCCATTATTTTCCATTAGCCCAATGCTCGTTTTGGGGAGAAGTACAAAACAGAAGTTACATTTTTCTGCTTTAGACAAAGACACATTTGCCAGTAGAGGGTACACAGAGCTTCAAACTTCTATTAAGCCTGACAAACCTCAGTCTATTTGCCTAAAAATGCCAGTGAGTGCCGTGAATATAACTGCAGCCTGACCGTGGGGGTGGGAAAGAAAAGAAAACCAGGGAAAAGTCTCACCTGCGGTGTGCCCATTTCACTTCTGTGGTGAAGCTTCTGCCGCTGGGCCTCCAGGTATTCCTGGAATGGCTTCTGCAGAGATGGACCTATGCCGGGGACAGCACTGGAGGCGTGGTACAATAACCCCAGGAAAAAAGACACATTTGGGAAGAAAAGTAAGAAAGAATGTTAAAGGAAAATCCACTTACCGCCTTGACTCAAAAAAGCAGGGACTAGACAGAAAGAGGAAAAAACCCAACAACAATCAGCAGAGCTGGCGAAATCCTGTGAACTCTTCCCAATGGATAAAAATTCATCCTTTCACAACCCCTTATGGGAGGCAACTCTCTCCCACCAACATGTTTAAGAAGGAAATAGGAGCTGAGAGTCCGTTCTAGTAGAAGAGTTAGCTCTCAGAGTGAGGCGAGCTCAGCCGATGCTGCACACTGGTGTGGCACAAAGAGTAAAATGAATGACTTCTGAGAAGTCTCACATTTATCACCACCAGTTCCTGTAAGAACTGGTTTGAACCGATTAATAAGGAAATGACTTAGGCTTGTGTCATCCCTGGTTGAAAAAGAAACTGCCCGCCCTCTCACTGACTTGTCCCATCTTCTCTGAGGAGGCGGTCCTTTCTCAATCCAAGTCCTTATTAGGACAATCTGTGCGTCATCCTTATCCAAAAAGAATGCATTAGCAAATTTGGGAGGCACCTCCTACCAGTCAGAAGTCAGTGATTAACAAAGGAACAAAGAAGGAACTATGAACCTTGAATCACGTCGTGGTTTATGGGTGGATGGCTTGCATAGAAACTACACAACATTACTAAACAACTTGTTCTGAGATGACTGGGATAGTGATCTCTGATAAGTTTATGGACTCAGAGCTCCCTCTCACCTAGAATGTGTGCAGGCAGTGCTGTTAAACCGGTTTGGCAACTGTAGCTACCAGGCTCCCGATTTAGAAATGCTTGCAGGCATTTAAAAAAAAACGGTAACTTGGGGCGACTCAGAAAACCAAACATCTCTACTTTCTATAACCTTTATTTTCTCATCTGTCATAACGGGGCTAAAAGCTAAATGAGCCCAGTCATTTTCCTGGGGCCAGCAGAGGGTATTTTACGTATTTGCAACTGGGCCTAAAGTTCTCCTCTAAGCAAGTATTAATGTCAATACCTTTTTTCTAGAACAATTTCAGTTGCTGCTTTCTCTAACAAAAAGCAGGAGTACAGAAGAGAAATTTCTTGCTACTGTATTTACCAGAGGGTAACAAATACATACTCCTGGCTGACACTTTTCTTGGGTCTGTTAATGATCAACCAACAAGCCCTTAATAGAGTCCTTATTTTACATCCAAACTGTAATTGGTGCTATGCGGAGAGAAAAAAACTGCAAGTGGTCCATGTCCAAGAACTCAAATCATTATTATATGGATTCAAAACATGCACGCGCGCACACGCGCACACACACACACACGCACATGAACTCATTTGTGAACAAGAGAACTTATAAATCAGTAATAAATTTATCAATTGTTTGGTACAGAAGACACATTCCAAAGAAACTGAAGGGAGAAAAGAGAGACCAGTGTGGGCTGAAGTTGTTTAAAAAGTCGTTTAAGGAATACTGAAAGATATGTAAAAAGGCCTGAAGAGATACATGTAGTAGAGGCAGTGACTTGCACGGATGATTCCAGAAGACCCATAAGACAGACCTCAAAGATGGAGAAGTCTCCTTTCCTCTCACAGCCTTCTGTGTGGCCTCACGTGAGTATGGTAAACCAGAGGAGCTGTCTGAACTCTGTTGCTGTTTTTCGGTAATGACTTTTCTACAAAGGAGCAACAAGAGTACAAACTTTCTCTTTAAAAGAAAGATTTTTCCCTGGGTAGTTCTTTATATAATGCATAAAAGAATGCAAATAGCTCATCCACTTACACTTGAAATAAACCACAGAAATATAAAAAAAATCCAATGAAATAAATGCATAAGACGACTGGCTTTGAAGATTGCAGATTTTTAAGAACTTTTCTTCAGAAATTGATTCTTTTTGGTTTTTTTTGGCTGGTGCACAGCTTGCAGGATCGTAGTTCCCTGATCAAGGGCTGAACCTGGCTTCACTACAGTGAAAGTGCCAAGTCCTAACCACTGACCAATAGGGAATTCCCAGAAATGTATTCTTTCACCCTTAATAACAATACCTTATATCATCATGTTAAACTCCCAAGGGGGGCTAGTTAAGAAAAAAACTTATTTAGCGAGACTGAAATGATTGTAGGCTTACTTGAACAGCTAGGATATACAAGCAACGACTTGAAGATTCCCTTTTTGATGCCCTCCAAGAGATGGGTTCCGTTATGTGTGTCCTGTTTCTTCAGACCTCTAACTTCAGACCAAAGTTAAGCAAAACTACGGCTTACAGTTTTTCTCAAACCGTTCTTGGGCTCCAGAGTCAAGTCATTACTTAAAGAGAAAATTAGGACTCAAGACCCAGTGTTAGAAAGGTTCTACTTTGCTGCTGTTGAGGAAATGGGGAAGGGAGTAGCATCAATCATTCTAAATTCCTTTCAAAATAACTGAAAAGCATAAGTGATCTGCCATTGTAAGCCCATTAAGGGCTACTCTTTTGGCTGATAGAGAATATATGTTTACATGATGTGTAACTTTCAAAGAATTATCCTGGGCTAATAAAGAGGTTAATTTTTCAAGGTGCTATGTTATTACATGCTTTAGAGTTTTGGGTGGTAGGATGGGAGATTCAGTTTTTCATAAGATACTAGAAACAATTAAAAAAAGAAGTTAAAAGTCTTTTAGAGCAATATATTGACCAAAACTATTATGAATAAGTGCCACATGATCCAAATAAATCTAAAAAGTTAACATATTTGAAATCTAGGTAATAAATGTTACATAATGAATTATTAGTCACGTCCTCAAGTTTTTAAATATATGCCTCAAAATCTTAGTTTTATTTTAAATTTTTTATGTCTATAAACAATGGCTTAGGGCACACATGCCTCAGCTTATACAAAGCACTCTTATACTAGAGTTTTCTAAATTAACACTAAAGCTCTTTAAGTAATGGACTAGATAAAAACTGAAATTATAGCTTTTACTCTTAACAATCCTCAAGTTTTTAAATATATGCCTCAAAATCTTAGTTTTATTTTAAATTTTTTATGTCTATAAACAATGGCTTAGGGCACACATGCCTCAGCTTATACAAAGCACTCTTATACTAGAGTTTTCTAAATTAACACTAAAGCTCTTTAAGTAATGGACTAGATAAAAACTGAAATTATAGCTTTTACTCTTAACATGCATTTAAGGAAAACAAGAATGCCATCCCCATGACCTCATCCCTCAAGTTATTTTCAAGCAGCAGAAGAGCCCATTCTAGAAAAAAAAAAAAAAAGAGAGTCCATTCTGACATTCAGGATTAATTTAAGGTACACACATGAAGAAAGGAGGGAGGAATAACCTGCAACACAGTTGAGTGTCTTTTTATAGCTGGCTTAGGAAATAACTTAAATGCCTTTTCTGAAAGCCATTAAATTCAGAATACCTTGTGCACCTGGCTAAGGACTCTCATCTCAACCCATAGTGGGTGGGTAAGATGCTGCAATTAGGTGCTGATTAAGTTCAAAGTATTAGAGTTATTCAATACTATTTTCCAGTCAGTGGTTGTATTTAAATATACTTAAACTAGCCTTGTAAACAGCCATTTTCTCTAGGTGACAAAGCCTTAAAGAAAAAAGACAGGAAAACAAAAGCAAGAATAAAATTAATCTCATCCACTTTTCCTTGCTGTAGACCTTCAGCATGGTGGGTAAAAAAAATGTTGCGTGGACAGTAATATGTTGATATTTATTTCTTGACATACAAAAACACTTTTCAGATAATATAATCATGACGAAACAAATTTCCAACAAATTATTTAAATGGAAATATTTTTGAACTTAATAAAGAAAGAAAGAAATCCTCAGAAAATGCAACAAAAGAGGAGGAGAAAAGAAATCCACAGAAGTCTAAACCCACCCAGAGCTCAAAAGGAGTTTCATGGGAACAATATTCTGCATGATTATATACCTAAGTATATGTTAAAACAGAAACAAGACAAACTTCTCTGCAAAATTCTGTCAAGGGCCTTGACCAATATACAAACAAAATCTATTATTTTTCTCTAGTTTTTAAATCATATGTAACTCCATTTTTGGAATCACTTATCTGACAAGAAATCTGTACTTTAAACTCTCCCCATATCAACTCATTATAAATAAAGGTGTGCACTGTGTTCCCACAAAAAGCCAGAAAAATCTTCCAGCAGCAGCATCACAATCGGCAGAAGTTGCATAGAGTGGGTGATGTGATTACTCCGGTTTTTCACAATGCTTACATTTTCATTTGTTGGTTAGTCATGAGCATATACACCCATTCCAAAAATTCATAGGCCATTGTTATTCGGTTTTCAAGGAACTCCCTTCAGTTACTTTCAAACAAACTGGTTCACTAGATATAAAAAACATGCCATTTGATTTACTTTGAATCTCTTTTCCATCATGGACATAGTCATCAAACTAGCACTTACTATTAAAAGACCTGAAATCATCCTGTTCATGGTTCTTTTAGGATTTTTCCAGCCAGATGTGTTTTTTCTTCTTTTTTTTTTACTATAATTATTATTAAGTGCCATCATAAAACTGGGGCACAGTGCTTAATAACACAAGAGTAACATAAACTTTAAAAAAAAATTGGTTTGTCTTGTTTAGCTCTATTTACACAGTGCCTATGTGAAGGTTAAGCAGTTAAGCCTAAGGGAATTAAACAGTTATTAATAAAGTTCTAACATAAGCTCTGCTTTCTTAACCACTTTTTCGGAAGACCTTAGCATTGATGTGATTGTGTATGTCATATCACTGGCTTTCCAATATATTGGAAACTGACATGGATTCCAGGTAAGCCTAAATGGCAATAAACCTTTGTTGTTCCTAGGAAAAAAAAGTTTTTAAAATTAAGAAACATTTCTTTAAACCTTTATTTCACTATTTGTGCAGTACTTTGAGGCTGATTTATTTAACATTCCTCTGATGATTAATTAGAAAATCTAAATAACATTTTGATTAGTGATTAGTTAAACCACTGAAAGCTTATGAATGTGAGAAAATGTTTTTACAAAATACAGTTCAGGGGTAGTATTAAAAGAAAGGGAAAAGAAGAATTTAATCAAGTCTACTGCTGCTATAATTCAGACAGCATAATAGTCTTTTGAAGTAGCCTGTTTTTTGATAGCACCAAAAGCAGCTTTTAAAGGCAGAGAAGCCTAGACCAATGGTCTGTGTAGATTTTTGATATATGGATATTATTCATGCAAAGAGTAAAATGTATAAATACAAATTTAAAAGGATAAAATATAGATGAAACATTAAACAATTTTAAATGGCTCATTATGATGACCTTCATGCTAACTTTAGCAAATATTTCTGATTAATGAGACATAGAAAAAACAGTAAATTGCAGCACGCCCCCTGTAAGTCCCTTTTGTACTGAGAACTCCTGCTCTTATCCTGGGCTTTCCTGGTGGCTGGCTGGTGAAGAATCTGCCTGCCAATACAGCAGATGCAGGTTCAATCCCTAGGTCAGGAAGATCCCCTGGAGGAGGATAATAGCAACTCACTCCAGTATTCTTGCCTGGGAAATCCCAGACAGAGGAGCCTGGTGGGCTACAGTCCATGGGGTTGCAAAGAGTCAAACGCAATTTAGCAACTAAACAACACTCCTTCCCTGTACTTGTAATACCCAATTTGTGATCTTCTGACATATGGATTGAGGGAGTGCCAACCAGACTGATGGTAAGCTATATCCTCCACGGATGTATAGCCATAATTATATCTATTTGTAGAACCATAATAATGCTATTTATATTACAAAAATACACAAAAAAAGGAAATGACAAAGATGAAAATAAATATAAATAGAAGTTCTATTTTAGTCCCGCCAATGGTGGAGACCACTGGAATAGAACAGGGAACTAAACTGCAAGGGGTACAAATACTATATATATTAAAAAAAAAAAAAATATATATATATATATATATACACACACACACAAATACATATACACACATATATATAAAACTATACCTGTTCCCCAAAGGTCAAAATATCCTAAGGTTTAGCTAGCAGAACAACTCAATGTAAAATTGTTAGGTAACATATTAGAGAAAAAAAGAAAGTGATTTCTACAAAGATCCAGACTAAGGGTCTCTTTTCTCTCACCCTTCCAAGCTTTAGAGTGGTTCTTATAGACCACTGTAAAGAGGACCTTTAAGAACCTAAACAGCCAGACCGCAAGAAACTGAGATTTGTGCCCACAGTTAAACTTATATTTATGTTTTAAATGAATATTAGAGTTTTTAGAATTTTATTGAGTGAGGATCACTGTATGTAAATCAATAAATCAAATTTATCCTGACTCCAGAGAATTCCTCTATCAGTTGAGATTTGGCCTGGGAGCTGAGGAGTCCTAAACAGACTCTTCTAGACTGAAGCTACAGACTCTTCCGCTAAAGAGATTAAATTTTATAACTAAGGTACTGTGCTGTGCTTAAGTCCCTCAGTGGCGTCCGGCTCTTTGCAATCCCCTGACTATAGCCCGTCAGGCTCCTCTGTCCACGGGATTCTCCAGGTAAATATACTGGAGTGGGTTGCCATGCCTCCTCCAGGGCATCTTCCCAAGCCAGGTATCGAACCCAGGTCTCCTGCTTTGCAGGCAGATTCTTTACTGTCTGAGCCACCAGGAAAGCCCAATTAAGGTACTGCTGCTGCTGCTAAGTCACTTCAGTCGTGTCCGACTCTGTGTGACCCCATAGACGGCAGCCCACCAGGCTCCCCCGTCCCTGGGATTCTCCAGGCAAGAACACTGGAGTGGATTGCCATTTAGTAGGATATATTTTCAGGGATGAAATAAAAGCTCATCCATACCCCACCTCCATTACATGCTCATCTGTCTTCTGAACAAAAGAGGCAATGACAGTAAAGCCGAAGCCCCTTTCTTGATAACAGTCTTATAAGTAATTCTTTTGTTTTCAGAAATGTGCACATTTTAGTCAAACGCAGTGGAATTGAACACCACTCCTCCATAACCATCCCCCCTCACCCCCGCCCCCGCTGGGCAGTGAGGCCATGATCTAAACAGGCTTAACGGTTAGTATTTTAATGAGTTGTCATTTCCTGTCTGATAAAGATTCTCACAGTATTTAACCACCAGTTTCCCTGGGGCCCGACCAGTACTAGAACTCTATTCATAGTGACTCAGAATGGATCCCAGGCTCCTAGCCTGATTCAACAATGATAGATTGCCCTACAAATAAAAAACCCAAAGAACAAACAAACAAAACACCCAAACCCCCACCCCAAAACAAAACCTTTCTTTCCTCCGAAGGTAGACTGCTCCGGAGATGAAGCAGGCAAGACAAGAGGGGAGGTAGTTCATCAATCTTTCTGAAGAAGCCAAAGGCCATCATGCTAACAGTCATTAATATTTATAGCCTTCTAGTCCTCAGAGATTGGAGAAAGAAAAAGAGAAACAAATTGATCCTAATTAACCCAGGAATATGACAAGTAAACGAACTGATGTCAGCTGCAAATCAACTTATATTTAACCTAGTAAAACTAAGATCCAGTAATACTAGGTGACTGAAATTAAAGTGTTAAAATCTAGGGCTTTCTCATATACATAAATTGGAGTTGACAGTCTCTGGCACCATCTAAAATTCGTTGTGATTCAACCTCAGGATTTGGGATTAAAACATCTTGAGTTTCATTCACAGCTGTGCCCCTTTCAAATTATTAAAACCTCTTTTGTACTCAAGTTAGCCTATTGTGTGCTGAGTAGAATTATAAACACTTGACACCATCAGTTTCTTAGGGGCTGTGTAGAAGGGAGACCACTGCTTTATCGAGAAACATCGGGTGTATGGTTTCTACTGCCTCACAGCATATTTCTATCACCAGCGTCTTTCAAAAAAAGTAATTGGCAATTGCACTTGCTTTTCAACATTTGGAATTGTTTTCTATGAGAATCAGAATGAAAGTAATACCTCCTTACAATTAGCAGCTACTCTTTGAAATACGCTATCATTAAAGGGAAGCTTTTGAAAACAAACCTTATTTCAGAATGTAGACGTGAGCAACAGAAGCCAAACAGGCATTTATGTTAATGAATGAGGCCAGAGCTAAAGAAGTGGTCTATGAGAACCAAGGAAAGTGATTGGCTGCCAAACAAAACCCTGTTAAAAATCAACTGATTTCAGTTACAGAAAATGACAGACTGATGGTAGCTTTATATGGTGACAAATTCATCTGTGGTTGGCTGAATGACCCACTGAGTTCTAAGAAAGAAAAGAAACCAGCAACAGGGACCCACAGACCCAAAGGTCAAGAATAAAGAATAGTTTGTGGAATTTTAAACTTAAGGTGAAATAGCATGGAACCTCACTGGCCTTTATATCATGATGGTAAATGGATTTTTTAAAAAGTGACAATATTGACAGGAATTAAATCTCACCAAGAAAAATCTAGTTACTCCAACCATTTCGCAGAAAATCACTAAAGGCAGTAGGTAACCTTAAAAAGAAAAGCCAGGATCTCTGACCTCAATGAACTTCATCCATAAGGGTGATTAGAGGAATAAGGAGGAAAAAAATGCATTTAAACCTACAGTACAAACCCCAGTAGGTTTCTCAAAATAACACCGGTAGCACCAAGTTTCAGCAGTGCCAGGCTGATACAAATGTGAACAAGGAGACCTGCTAGAAAGAACTCATGCCGGCCTCTTATCACATGAGGCAGCCTTTGGAAACCAGCTCTCTCATCCAAATCTCCAATTTCAAGCAGATTTCTTCACTGTCTTCTACAGAGCTATCTCAAGGTCCCTCTTCTCTACGTCAAAAGATTTGGAAATCATTCCAGCCTTGAAGGAAGAAGTGGTTAAGGAGGATAAATCAATTCACTCAGGCTTTTGATCCTATCTCCTTACATTTCTTACTGTCTACATGAATTTTAATATGTTTCAGTTTCCCGTGAAGCCAGTGATAATACCCTATAGATTTTATTATGCAGTTTCATAAAAATATGTAAAGCATCTGACAGAGTTCTTACTAAATGCTAATATCCAACTCATGTCCTTCCTTTTTTTTTCATTTGTATTTTCCATCTCTAGCTTTTTACTAGAGTATTTCCCTCAACCTAAAATATACAGAGGTCTCCCCTAACAATGAATAAATGAGTTCAATTAGTCAACAAATATTTATAGAACACTTAAAATGTATCAGGTGTGACCTTGGCCCGACTTTTTCTTTACCCACAATGTAGTCTGATATAACTGGGTTTCAGGATTCCTCATTCTACTGAAATGCTCTAATCATGGTTAATATTAACTTCCTAATACAATGTCCGTATCTCACTTTACAATCTAACTCCAGAGATCTTGCTTTAACCTTTCACTATCCTGCCTCATTGTATTTATGACAAAAATACAAAAGAGTTAAGAGTCAAAAGAGAAGATAAACTACAGCAAGAGGACAGGAAGAGGAAGGAGTTTTCTACCTGAAGTATAGAAGAATATATATATTAAACTCAGTATGTATAACTGAGTCTCAGCAGCTGGGGTCTTAAAAATCTCTTTACCCTCTTCCAGTTAATACAATTATTTGTGTTCCACACTTCCATACCTTTTTCTGATTAGCTTACAATGATCAAAAAAAGTCAGAGAACTGAGTATGCAAGCCATTATATTTTAAAATGAAAGGACAGATTTTTTCTCTGTAGAAGAACAAGTCCAGGCCAACAGAACTCATTCTGACCCCCTGTCACAGAGAGAGCAACAAGAATCAACATTAAGACTCAAGCGCTTAATTACTCTGGTTAAAATGATCTTTCTTGCCACAGGCAAGTCCGAGTCTGAGATCAACCGGCAAGTTAACTCAGAAATAGGAGACAGCAGAGCATGGAACATTCTGTATCTGGTAAAAAGTCCCTGCTCCAGTCAACCCCATCCCCCAAGTGCAATGACTGAATTATGGAAACTTTCTCCTGTGGTGAAACTGGGGACTTTGTCTTCCAATAAGACCCTGGCAACCGAACAATGAGCCAATGATCTGCTTATGGTTTGTTACGAGTCATACTCTTGATGTTATTTTCTGGGAATTCTCATCCTCTATTTCGTGAGAATACCGGAACATGTCATCTTAATCATGATTTTAAAGTTAGAATTTGGTCATGCTGTTTAAGAAACAGGTCCAAGTCTTTCACTGGAGAAAATCTAAAATTAAATAAAAATTAAGTTTAAAATCTTAATTAAAAAAAAAAAAGACTGTAACAAATGTAAGGCTTTTGAAGCTCCAAAGTTCCCTGGTTCTTTGGTTCTGTCCTCTGACTTATTTCAACTTAGGATACAAGAGAGTGAAAAAAAATCCATCATACGCTTAATCTTTTTTCAGATCCTTTTCTTTGTCCTCTTGACAAAAATACCATAAACCAAAAGGGTTTTTTCAAGGCTATTACCTTTTTCTAACCTTTCAGAATATGTTACTGACATTATATCTGTTCAGATTTTCATATATAACTAGATAAACCCTTTGATTTAGGAGTAGATAACAGGGATATCTTTCCCTAAGCCTACTGATACTAATGGTTACTTTCCAGAACTGTGCAAGAAATAAATCTACAAATTATTATTTCTGGTCAAGGGAGGGGAATTATTTACCCTTAAATACAATAAAGTTTGGAGGTAGGGCTTATATTCTCTCTGGGACCTTAGGACTGTCATACCATGACATGCTATACTAAAAATACCACAGGTCAAAGGCATACTTATCATGTGGCTGGGCCATTTCATAGTCATACTAAGACTAGAAGCCATTTGCAGAAGGGATATTTCTTTCAGCCATCAGTACAGCATTCAAAGCTGTATAAAACTGATAAGAAATCTCACCACCGGAGATGTAACGGTCAACTCTAAATGATTATTTCCTCGCCACCTGGGGAGGTGAGTAGCCTGACATGGCAGGCCACAGGTACACCTGCCTAGACAAAATTTGACCCCAGGCAAGACTAACTTATCAAAACTAAGAGTTACCTTGCTTATGTCCAATCTCTTTTTTATCCACCTTTTCCTGCTTCCGAGTTATCCCTTTAATCATACTCTCGGCTCTACTACTCGCTCACCTATCTTGCACTAAGAAATGCTCATAGAAGCATTTCTCAAATGCTTCTGTTCAAAGCAGCAAAAAACCATGAAACATTTCAAATGTTTATCAATGGGAGAGTGGATGAATAATTACCTAATGGGGTAATATATAATGGTCAAAATGAACAGTTTCTTTTCTTCTTTTTCCCAGGTACAAAGTTTATCACCAGAGACATAGCACGCCAAGTGGGAGAGCACACGGAGAAACTGCTTCGTTAGAAGCAAGGCAGAGACGCACACCCTGAGAGCGAGGGTGTGCGTGACCCCTAGTGAGGAGGACCCCAAAACGAACGATTTCAGCAGCACACAGAAATATCAGCACCGTGACATAAGCAAAAGTCTCAAAAGATTACAGATAGTCTGATACACGTTATTAAGTTAAAAAGACTAAAATTAAAAAATTATATGAGTTATTTGTAGCCACTCTGAGTCCACATCCTTATCAATAAAAGAAAGGAAAATACTGATCATATAGGACTGCAATTAGAACTAAACAGTAACCACAATTGTGTGTGAAGTGTTCATGGTGTTTAATAAACAGTACCCTCAAGAATTACTTGTAAACTCTTTGATGGAAAACTTTGTCCTGGTAAAAGGCATTTTACTCATCAGAGAGTAAAGAAATGGGTACTTTCTTTAGGAGTAGTAGGCCTTCCTCCATCTTCCCTGACAGCACATACAACAGTCACCTAATACTTGACCATTCTGTTCACAGTCAGCAGAAACTTATTTTAAATCACTGACATGAGTGCATTTCAACTACATGTAGGGTATTTTGAGATAGGACATTTCACATTTTGACTGCAAGTTAAAAAGATTACCAGTGGTCTCCTGAAACTGGGGAAGAAACGCTAGTCAAAAGAAACACTGTTTGCAAAAACAGCAATTACAAGTGGATAAAAAGAGGAATTAAATAAGCAGCCTGTGTCAGGGTTTATATTCAAACTTGGATTCGTTTTGTCCAAAGCCTATCTGCTCTTTTTACATTATATTCCATAGCTGTCCTTACTCTCAGGATTCATTTTTCATGCTTCCTTGGCTTTCAGTTCAGTTCAGTCNTGATTTTGGAGCCCCCAAAAATAAAGTCTGACACTGTTTCCACTGTTTCCCCATTTTTTCCCATGAAGTAATGGGACCAGATGACATGATCTTCATTTTCTGAATGTTGAGCTTTAAGGCAACTTTTTCACACTCTTCTTTCACTTTCAGCAAGAGGCTTTTTAGTTCCTCTTCATTTTCTGCCATAAGTGTGGTGTCATCTGCCTATCTGAGGTTATTGACATTTCTCCCGGCAATCTTGATTCCAGATTGTGCTTCTTCCAGCCCAGCGTTTTCTCATGATGTACTCTGCATAGAAGTTAAATAAGCAGGGTGACAATATACAGCCTTGATGTACTCCTTTTCCTATTTGGAACCAGTCTGTTGTTCCATGTCCAGTTCTAACTGTTGCTTCCTGACCTGCATATAGGTTTCTCAAGAGGCAGGTCAGGTAGTCTGGTATTCCCATCTCTCTCAGAATTTTCCATAGTGTATTGTGATCCACACAGTCAAAGGCTTTGGCATAGTCAATAAAGCAGAAATAGATATTTTTCTGGAACTCTCTTGCCTTTTCCATGATCCAGTGGATGTTGGCAATTTGATCTCTGGTTCCTCTGCCTGTTCTAAAACCAGCTTGAACATCAGGGAGTTCACGGTTCACATATTACTGAAGCCTGGCTTGGAGAATTTTGAACATTAACTATTCCCATCTCTCTCAGAATTTTCCACAGTTTATTGTGATCCACAAGGTCAAAGGCTTTGGCATAGTCAATAAAGCAGAAATAGATGTTTTTCTGGAACTCTTGCTTTTTCCATGATCCAGCGGATGTTGACAATTTGATCTCTAGTTCCTCTGCCTTTTGTAAAACCAGCGTGAACATCAGGAAGTTCACAGTTCACATGTTGCTGAAGCCTGGCTTGGAGAATTTTGCGCATTACGTTACTAGCATGTGAGATGAGTGCAATTGTGTGGTAGTTTGAGCATCCTTTGGCATCACCTTTCTTTGGGATTGGAATGAAAACTGACCTTTTCCTTGGCTTAGTATCTCATAATTTTAAATCTGAACCGTTGCTGACTTTGTCTTGATTTTTTCTTTTGATTTTTACTATACCATGACAGTTCATCACTCCCTTTAATTGTAGGTACATAGTTTTAAATATGGTTCAAACGTGGTCCATTGGAAAAGGGAATGCCAAACGACTTCAGTATTCTTGCCTTGAGAACTCCATTACAAGTATGAAAAGGGAAAAAGATAGGACACTGAAAGAGGAACTCCCCAGGTTGGTAGGTGCCTAATATGCTACTGGAGATCAGTGGAGAAATAACTCCAGAAAGAATGAAGAGACAGAGCCAAAGGAGAAACAACACCCAGTTGTGGATGTGATGGTGATGGAAGTGAAGTCCGATGCTGTAAAGAGCAATATTGCATTGGTCCCTGAATCAAGGCAAATTGGAAGTGGTCAAACAGGTGATGGTAAAAGTGAATGTCAACATTTTACGAATCAGAGAACTAAAATGGACTGGAATGGGTGAATTTAACTCAGATGACCATTGTATCTACTACTGTGGTCAAGAATCTCTTAGAATAAATGGAGAAGCCCTCATAGTCAACAAAAAGAGTCCAAAATGCAGTACCTGGATGCAATCTCAAAAACGACAGAATGATCTCTGTTCAATTCCAAGGCAAACCACTCATTATCACAGTAATCCAAGCCTATGCCCTGGCCAGTAATGCTGAAGAAGCTGAAGTTGAATGGTTCTTTGAAGACCTATAAGACCTTCTAGAACTAACAGCCAAAAAAGATGTCTTTTTCACTATAGGGGACTGGAATGCAAAAGAAGGAAGTCAAGAAATAACTGGAGTAATAGGCAAATTTGGCCTTGGAGAACAGAATGAAGCAGGGCAAAGGCTAATAGAGTTTTGCCAAGTGAACACACTGGTCATAGCAAACACCCTCTTCCAACAACACAAGAGAAGACTCTACACATGGACATCTTCACCAGATAGTCAACACTGAAATCAGATCGATTACATTCTTTGCAGCCAAAGAAAGAGAAGCTCTATACAGTCAGCAAAAATAAGACTGGGAGCTGACTGTGGCTCAGATCATGAACTCCTTATTGCCAAATTCAGACTTAAATTGAAGAAAGTGGGAAAACCACTAGACCATTCAGGTATGACCTAAATCAAATCCCTTAAAATTACACAGTGGAAGTGACAAATAGATTCAAAAGATTAGCTCTGATAGAGTGAANACTGGGAGCTGACTGTGGCTCAGATCATGAACTCCTTATTGCCAAATTCAGACTTAAATTGAAGAAAGTGGGAAAACCACTAGACCATTCAGGTATGACCTAAATCAAATCCCTTAAAATTACACAGTGGAAGTGACAAATAGATTCAAAAGATTAGCTCTGATAGAGTGAAGAGCTATGGACAGACATTTGTGACACTGTACAGGAGGCAGTGATCAAGGCCATCCCCCCAAAAAAAAATGGAAAAAGGGACATGAGTTTGAGCAAGCTCCGGAAGTGGATGATGGACAGGGAGGCCTGGCATGCTGCAGTCTATGGAATTGCAAAGAGTTGTACACAACTGAGCAACTGAACTGAACTGAAGTTTTCAATATCCTTCAAAGTGCTATATTCCAAACTTTACTAGTTTACTTTGATGATTTGCCACACACACATACACACACACACATTTATCATATTAACAGTGTGAAGAGGGAGAGCTAAGAAAGGAGAATATTTCTATGTCATATTACATGCAGTATTTTCAGTTCAGTTCAATGAATCTATGGAATCAATTTAGCTGTTTTTCTTTCCCTTTTTAAAAAATTATTTATTTTAATTGTCTCCTTTCCTTTTCTGAAATAAACTGCTAAGCTATTTATTATGATATAAAATAAGAGATTTAGGTCTACTAAAAATTCATTCTCCTGGTTTAAGTTAATATCCAGTCTAGGCTTGGGGATATTATTAATTATCACCTGAACCCTTGTATAGCATTTCCTACTTCAAAATGTAGGAAAACAAACCATGTCAAGCTTAACTGGAGAATCTGATTAAAAGATAAAAGTTATTACAAAGATGATAAAGATACCCATTCAGTTCAGTTCAGTTCAGGCACTCAGTCGTGTCCGACTCTTTGCGACCCCATGAATC